>JAVQIZ010229638.1:0-10953 GCA_036023535.2 Galaxias brevipinnis | reverse complement strand
TTTCTGGTCTTTATGTTTCTAGTTTATTGTAGAGACCATAAAATAGGGTGTATCATCCAAAAACCTTCACTAATGATTTAAACATGGATAAATAGTCGTTATGTATGGGTTATTATGCTATGATTTTACTGGTATGGCCCACTTGAGATCAACGTGGGCAGTATCAGGCCCCTTAACTAAAATGAGTTTGACACCCCTGCCCTAACCTAACCCATCCCCACATCCATTGGCCTAAAGCAGACAGTCTAACCCTGACCCTAACCCTGACCCTGACCCTGACCCAGGGATCCGGTCCATTGGTGGAGTGATACGGCGGCAGCCATCCTCAGATACTGATTGGAACAATTGTTCATGTAAGGGAAGAAAAGGGTTTTCCAACAAGTCCCTGTTTATTTAATATCACTAATCTATGCAGTTTGTTCAGACTTAGCCTGGCGGAAAACTGAACATCCATTAATTTCATAGAAGACTGAAACCCCTGGATCATTTCAATTTTGAAACCGTTCATGTACATACATCCTTAACTGACCCGTCTTATTGGGAACCTAATTTGAAAAGATTGTCTGACCCAATTCAAAGCTTATTAAATAAGGATGGGGTCACTCTTTCCCAGTTTAAATTCCAACCCCCCAACAAACCTAATATCATTAAGGAACAATGTCAATTATTAAAATCATTAGAAAATAATCATAGCATTATAATATAACCGACAGACAAGGGATCCCAAGTAGTATTAATGGATAAAGCACCATATCTACAGGAAGCTAATAGACAACCATGGAAAACCAAATACTATTGACCTTTACATCACTCCATACAGTTACAAACACAAACAAAATGGTTAGGAAATGGTAACTTCATTGTATAAAAATACATTTGTAACAGACAAACAGAAAATGTGCCTTTCAGGTCCAGATTGTCCTTGTCCTAGACAGTTATATCTGCTACCAAAAATACACAAGTCACCTCAAACATGGACAGTCCTGTGTCCCATAAGGTGCTATGTGGACAGCCAATCATCAATGACTGTGGATCAGAATCCGATCAAATTGCAGAATATAGTGATTCCTACACAAACACCTTATCACAACTACACCCTAGTTATGTTAAGGATACTTATCAGTTTGTGGAGAAAGTCGGAGACTTTCACGTCCGATTAAACACTTTTTTATTCTCTATCGACGTATATTCATTATATACAACCATAGATACTGCTCTAGGACTAAAATCAATATGAGAAACATTTCATGCTACCCGTCGGCCACTAGACCAGATAATCTCTTGCTATAATTATGGAATTAACCCTAACCCGAAAGTATTTTGAGTTCAATGGTAAACAGTATCTACAAGTATCTGGTTGTGCAATGGGCCGGAAGTACAACTGGCATATGCCAATCTGTATTTAGCAGACTGGGAAAATACAGCACTTGGAAAATGTACTGTATCAGTGACTGTGGATCAGAATCCTATCAGGTTGCAAAATATATTGACTCCTACATTAATCCTTTATCTCAACTACACCCTAATAATGTTAAAGATACTTAACAGTTTGTGATCTTAAGGTTCCAATAAACACATTTCTCTTCTCCATTGATATGGACTCATTATACACAAACATAAGACACCACCCTTGGATTAAAATCAATACAGCAAGCATTTAAACGCCACCATTTTCCCACCAGACCATCTCCTTTTGCAATGATTAGAATCAACCATCACAGCTCCTATTGCAATGATTAGAATGTTTGAATTATTATAGAATGATTTTGAGTTTAATGGCAAACATTATGTAGTGTCTGGGTGTGAAATGGGCCGCAAGTACAGCCCGGTGAATGCCAATCTTTCCTTGGCGGACTCGGAAAGTACAGTATTTAAGAAGTGTAAAATGGTACCATTAGCATACCGCCGCTTCCTTGCTGATATCTGTTCTCTACCAGAATTTTATGAGTTCTTGCTGAGCCCTGTGAATCTTTGAAACGTGTTTGTTTCCGTTTCTTCTTGACATAGAAGAAATAAAAATTACTCGGATGTACAGTAGCTGTAATGGGGAGATTTTTCTAATGAGGAGAAACTGTTATATTATGTTTTGATTTAGTATGGCTTTTAATTACTATACTAATAATGAATATACAATCAACAGTTAAAAGCATATCTTCAGTTAAGTAATTTAAACGTAAAAACAACTATGTAACTCCACCCCCCCCCCCCCAACCCCCCCCCCCTTCCAGACATTCCCTGAGAAAAGATTAACAATTGTGAGACCTTTAACCGAATAATGAGTTGGCAGTGATTCAGACTTCAAACTCAACGTGAGAAAACCGTGTGTGACTTCAGTGTGTTCCAATTATAAGGAGCTTTAAACAAAGAACAGTTTCCCAGTCCGGCTGCTGTCACTACCCGCTGTGTGCACTGATGTTCGTTCAATGGCTCCTCCATGCTCTGGTCTGGAGCTGTTTCCCCTGTCATTCCTGATGCTCAGTCAGCTGGAGGGAAGGGAGGAGGCAGGAAGGGAAATATTTTATAATAACTTTACTTTGGCACTATAAACCTTACTTTACATACTCCATTTCGGCATGTATTTTTGGCGTGTGTATGTATGCCTTGTTTGCTTGTTTGTTTGTTTTGTGTGTGTGTGTGTTTCACTTTTTATCATGTAGCTATCCCACGTATATGAATGCTATGGGGAGCGTGTGAATCGTTGACAACCTAGAACTTTCTCGTGGTCAAAAGTGTCAAGGTGAACCTGTGATGACCATCCCAGACGTTGCGTGAGAAAGGGGTGTAACTCGCTCTCTCTCTCTTTCTCTCTCTCCTCCTTCTCAACCTCCGGCCCATCTCTTCCCTGGCTGGCACTCTTCCACTCTTGCAATTTTTATTGGGATGGCCAAAAAAAGAAAGAAACTTTTGATCTCTTTTTCAAGAAAGGTTTACAATCTACAGTGCAGTGTTAGCCTTTGTAACTTTAATATTTTATCAGAAAAAGCCTTTGCTATCGGTGGGGTGCTCTTGTGGTGTCAGCTTGAGAGTTTTGTTTTGGCGTATTAGACGCTTTAACAGGCTTTCACAGAGTGTAAGTTGCAGATACTTTAAGTCCTCCTCCAGTCACTTTATAAAACATTTAAAAATATTCTGCTTGAATGTATAAATCATGTCTGCTATGTTTTTTCTGCAAAATACGTTCAATAACCTTGTTAAAATCCTAGAAAGGTGATCTTCTCCTTATTCCTCATTAACAATTCTTGAATCAGAGTCGCCCTGACCCCTCTATTCGAATACCCACCCAGCCTCGCCCCTCTACCCCCGTGCATACTTGCTTCCGAGTCAACACAAACGTTGATTGGTTAAAAATGGTTACTTAAAAATGTGTGACGTCACAAATCTGACTTATATGAACTCGCCTGTTTGAGACTGTCCTTGGTGCACTGCAGTTTCAAAGCAGAAGTGCTCAGGCATGGCATTGGCTGCTTATTTTGCTCCTGATATGTCTTGTAGCACGAGAAAACACCACAAGGACATGTTAACAACGATAAAAAACCTGGTTGTGACTGGAGGGGATCTTTAACACACAGCAGCAGACCCCCTACCTACATGACCATCAGCTGTTGAGCTGAGGGGATATAACAACAGTCACAACAAGAAGCTGAAGTAACGTCACAACATCATCACATCCTAACAACAATAAGCTGAAATAAGGTCAGGTATCCCTGATGTTTTGTAAACATACCTGACATCGAGGTGGAAATATTTATAAGCCAAAGCTTTATAGAGAGTGATAGATTAATAGAAAGTGCAGAAATTGGCAAATTGATCTGTGAAATATCCAATGAAATATTGGGTAATGAAGTTATACAGTTAATTACTTTATTAATCAGTATACATCAAGAAACAGTAACCCCTTAACACAGGTATTGTTGCACATCTGACCATTAGAAACACGTATTGTCAACATGTAAGAAAATATAATAAACATTCTGGGAATGCAAAAAGTATTTTTTTGTATTTTAAAAGTATGTTTCACTTTTTGCTTTAGTTCTTTTTTTTTTTTACATCAGATTTGAATTAGAATAGACGTGAGTGCTCTGGATTAAACCACGTCAGCTTCTGTATCACCTTGGGCCCTTTCTTTCATTTCCTGTATGTACCTGTGTGTGTGTGTGTGTGTGTGTGTGTGTGTGTGTGTGTGTATGTACGACGGCAGGTATATGTCTGTCTACAGTGAGTCAGACAGGGAGGAAGCAGACTTAAGCCTTACCATGACTTATCAGCTAATGTATTTACCGTGTTCAGGAGCCAAGCAGGGGTTGTTATTGTAGGTGGCTGGTGTTAGAGCAAAACAAACATCATTCACAGCTCAGCATCGAGGCAATGGTTTTGAACATAAACATTATGTTATGATTCTCTGCGGTCTCTGAGGAGACTTAAAACAGTTTTGTTAAAGTGTGTGAGAAACAAAGTGTGTGTGTGTGAGAGAGAGTGAGACTTCGAGAGTACATAGGAGTACATAGCAGATGAGGTTTGATAAAGACCAGTAAAGGAAGTAAGGTAGAAAAATGAAAAGTGCTTCAAGTCCGGTAGGGAAAAGACAAAAGGTTCTCCTGATACTCAGACTGGGAAAAAATGTAATCCCCACACACTAACACCCACACACTAACACACACAATCACACACAGTCAAGCAAAGACGCACACGGTTCAGTTCCAACTTCTGAAGAGGTCTCGAGATTGTCTCTGTACTTGCCTTTCCCCTTTGATGCGAAGGTGTCTTAGGCAGTCCTGTAAACTTTGATCAGGAGAGACGGGGCGGGGGGGTGGGGGTGTTGGGCCCGTTAGCACTGCCACGGTAGAAAAGTCCGGGGCTTCCAGCCACGTCCCTATCTTGAACACACCTTAAAGGGATAATTACCCGAGCCAACAGAAATACACCTAATGATAGGCAGGGGACTGACTTTGTGTGTGTGTGTGTGTGTGTAGCAGGAGTGAAAAGGGGGCAGTTAGTGATGGTGAAATGTCCTAACTCCCAGCGTCGACATAATCAGTCTTTTTTTCTTGTCCTCTCCCTGGACCCCTGACTGCGTTCTCCCACTCTCTGTGGGTTTGAATTGTCTAATCCCTGTCAGAGGTTTCTCTGGGGACTTAGCGTTGCTCCGCCATAAGCAGCTGCTGAACTGCTATCTCAACTCACTGACTGACAGGCGTTCAGCGTCGGGTACTTTATCTGCACATGGAGTTTTTAATGTGTGCGTGTTTGCGTAATGTGAGTGTGTGTGCCATGTGTGCGTGCGTGGGTTCTTGCATGTGTGTGCGTGTGCTGTAATGCCGTTAGGGGGTTTAAAACCAGGTGGAAGTGTATGAGCATAAGTCTGAGAGGGCGTTGAGAAGGAGGGAGGGAATGGGAGAGAGAGAGAGAGAGGGAGGGAGGTAGGGAGGAGTTGTTGCTCCCCACGCATGCCTATTGTTATATAGAGTGGCACGTTTGTACAGGGAAAGTCGAATACCACATTTTGAGTGTAAAAGTACAAAGACTTTTGATCCCCACTGCAACGAAATGCCACGTATAGAAAAGCAAAGCAGAACAAAGCTGAATCGATGTCACAGACTGTCAGTCAGTTTCTCTCTCTTTCTTTCTTTCTCTCTCTCCTGCTACACTTGTTTGTTATGATGTTACAATCCACCTTCAAGTTGCACCTGCGTTCGTTTTCATATTCAGACCTCGTCCCTACATACTCTTACTTTAATATCCACCCTGGTTCCCATCCCAACTTTCCATGTGCTTCTTTGATCTCCTCTGCTCTCACATTCAACCCAGCCTCCTGTCAGGTGTAAAACAAAAAAATACCCAACTCTCTCTGTTTGAAGTGCCCCCCCCACCCCCCTCTTTTTTTTATCTATCATATCCTGTCACATAGATTTCTCCATCTCTGTGGTATTGTCTTCCCCTGGTCTCATTTATTTGAAGGTTTTTCCTCAAATCTCTTGTTTTTTTCTACATGTTTAACAGATTGAAGTGTGTTGTGTGTGTGTGTGGGCATGTTTTCGGAGGCACAAATGATGTGTGGTGGTGTCTATGGATAGTAAGAGCAGTTGTCCCTGATGTAATACTGTAAGAGCCACCATCATAGACCATGTAATACAGCAAACCTTAGTATATCACTGAGAGAAGCTAGTGAAAAAGTCTAGCCTACTGTAATATCACAGTCAACCGGGGCTTCCATTATCCAGTTTTCAACAAACTACGTTACAGATAAGTAATGCATTTCACACTTCTATCATTACTGTTGCTTTGTCTCACAGTATCTGTAGGCCACCAGTCTCAATGCAAATACATGTGTATTTTTGTTCCTCTAAAGAACCTTTTTGTTGCTCACTGGTAGCAATTTCATGTTGCTAATAATGCTATACCAAGCCTGCAGGAACAGAGTAGGGAAATGTTATCTTCTTTTCTGGTGGTAAGTACCTGTAGAGTTGGTAGAAAGCGCCTGCATGTATAGGGAATAGGGATAGCTTAATAAACAACTTTTTTTAATATCTGGACATGCCGAGATCGGATATAGTGGTGGCTCTGAGACGTCATTGTTCACCGGTAATCCTTCTGGAGGTGTCGTGGGCTCAAATTAACTAAGCATCCGGGATGAAGGGTGTCCACTTGAAAACCCCAATGAAACCCCAATATCTGCTGTCAACCCATGTCCATTCTAAAATATAGAACTTTGAAGTGCTCATCGTGGAGTTTGGCATAATGGATATTATAACATTCTATCCTGTGTATATTGAAATACAGTAGGAAATCTGTCACTTCATTTTTTTTTCTCACAAAAGTAAAGATGACTCACTCACTGTTAGTATGTGCCAAAAATGCACACATTCAACACTCAAACGTGTGAAGTGGTTCACAGTAAAAGAAAACTGAATTATAAAAAACTGAAATTCATACTTTCTACTGTATGCAGGTAGATCTGAAACATGAAAAGTAATGAAGTTTTTGTAATGTAATCAAATGTTAGTGTTTTGAAAGTCGTTGTGTTATGATTGACTATATGTTTTTCTTGGATAGAAAACATGAGCTACTGTTTTGACCAAAGCATTTGATTTTGAGTCTGGTTTGCAGTGATTTGACAGAGTTCATGTATGTAGACAAAGTTGTTTTGCATTTTGAAATGTAGAGTCTATTTTTTTAACAAAATGTAGTTTTGAACAGGAAATGTAGTATTTGGCAAATTGTGTGGTGTTGCTGTGTTAAGAGTTTTTCAAAAGTATGTTAATAGGTTAACGCTTGTTAGTGATTGCAAAAATCGGTAATATCACATGTTGTCGCTAGTGAGGAACATTACGTCAAATCATGTGCTTTCCCCTTCACCCAGTCCTATCCTGTCCAATTAGGCACTTTCGCCTTGCCCGGTAGTTTCCTGTCCAATCAGGCAAAGTAAAAAAAGTATTATTTTAGAAATATATTTTGATCACAGGTGACTCACCCGTTGATGTCAAACATGAGACTTGTGAGGACTTGCTTATGGCCGTGCTTTCATCTGATAATGGACACCAGAGCTCGAAGAAAAGCCTTTTCTCTCGCTAATGTGTTCCCCGCTGTTCATCCGAAGTGGTGTGTCCATCAGCATTAAAGAGAGAATGCTGTGCCACAAACACACACACACACACACACACACGAACACACACATACAAACTAATTTGCACAATGATGCAAACGTGCCCTCGCACACATACTGTATATGGAGGTATATTTCATATTCGTAAATCAGAGTCTGTACATTTACAATAATTTTGATAGAAATATACCTCCATAACTATACGTCAGTGTCAGAACTACAAAACACACTTTATCTCACACATATCTACAGTACACACACACACATTATATATCCTCTAGAACTCCCACTGAGGATGAGAAACGCTCTATATTCTTTAGAACAATTATGTCTCTCTGAGGAGGAAGTTCGACCCCCTTCATTTAGAGAACTGCATGCATGCTGAAAGCACTTACATAGGAGAACAAAAGACATGGAATTCAAGCTGTTTCCTCCGCTATTTGTAAGGTTGTTCTACATGCAACTTCTATTGCCCGTATAGTTACAGGTTTTTTCCAATCGCTTACACACTTGTTGCGGAATTTGGCTCGCTGTGTCAAAACTCTAAACACAAACCACATAACACAACATTTTACAATACATCTACTTACATGTCAATGAACACCAAAATAGAGAGCCCTACAGTAAACCTACTGCGTAATGGTAAATGTATAGTAATGTAAGAATGGGGTGGATTCTCTTGTTTGCCAACACTATATGTATTAAATATGGCCAGTTTCTGTTCTTGGGTGGACAGACGTTGCCTTTCACCCTCAGAAGGTTGTCTGGCAGTTCTGTAGAACATGTAAGAATATGAGGTAATGGGTAGGTTGTTTTTTTACATAGTCATATTGTGCACAGTAATGTAACATCAAAACTGTATTACACGTACTTCACAGAACTATACTGTATTTTTTTGTTTCACTGGAGCAAAATACCAACCATTGTAGGACTGAATTGTATTCTACTGTGATGGAGAATGATGTGCAACAAGTACATGGGTACAGTCTAGTATAGAAAACGTATTGTAAGACATACCTGTTCTCCAGTCTAAAGGTCCGTATTATGTATGGATGCTACCGTGTAGCAACTCAGATTGGGCTGGTCTCTCTGCCCAGCCTCCCTCATTATCAGGCCATGTTGTACAGTATGACATGGTCCACCAAAGTGGCCCTAATGTTGTCGGAAAGGCAGTATGTCTCCATCTATTGTCTTTGTTCTTGTCCTCCTCCTCTCTGTCTTCCTCTTCCACTTGCTCTCACTGCCTCCATGTGTGCAAAGTTCTTGCAGAAGAGGTGAGCTTTCCTGAGGTCAATTTGTGGCACTAAGAGTGGTGTTCAATTACTGTATAAGTGTTTTCCTGTGTGCGGCTGGGTGTTGCCAATTGCAGGTATGTTTTGTACTTTGAACAGAAGACTTTGCATTCTTGAACGAAGTGTCAAATGTATGAAAATGTGTGTAGTGTTTTGCAATGTGTGTTTTGCAGAATTGCAAACAAAGTGCAAAGATGAAAAATTTGTACTTTTGTGTTTGTAATATTGCTGCCTTGGTATGGTTACATAAGTTAATGTATTGACACTTGTGCCAGAGCATTCACTTTTAGTGTGTAAGTAACTGGAAAAAACTGTTATGAACGTTGTTCTAATCTAGAGTAATGGATCACCATTGATTTCTGTGTGAAATCAACTAATTGTCCAATTAGCTTGGCCATTATCTCATTCCCCAGGTAAGCTGGCTATAAGAGCAGGAAATCCTGAATAAGTACTTATGCATGAGGGGCATACACTTCAATGACCTGCTGGCAGAACCTTAAAAGAAAACTGCGGAAAAAACACTATGAATGCTGGAATGATTGTATACTGAGAGGAAGATTGCATTGCACGGTGTTCTACTCTAATTTTGGCTCTCTATCGGAACATCGATTTATCAAATCCAAAATGGAGTCAACAAAAAAAGGGAAAGAAAGAAAAATACTTGTACCATAGGTTGCATTGGAGAAGTGCTGGTTGGGGGACTAGCGCATACTACTTCATACCTAATAGTTCCTTGATTTAATGACATACTCTGTCCACTTCCAAAACACACAGAGAGACACTAGCGTGCATTCTTCAGATGAAAGGGGAATATTAATCACAGCGGGAAAACGCTTCCTTGATATTTCCCACATTACTAAATACTGTATAATAGTGCTTTTTGTAGTTTAATTTATTTCTTGTTCAATTAATTTATTTCTAAATTAAGCAAGAAGGATGTTTTTGGGCTGATCTAAACGAATAGTGAATGTCGTTCCTTTTCCCTGCTTCTTGAAACATGTGTGCTGCTGTGCGTGTTTGGTGATGTGTTGTGTTCCTTAACATGGTATTCTGTGTGGAACAGATTCCTTAGAATTGTAAAACACTCGACCTATAAGATGCACATCGATGACAATTCTTAAGAATTGTCCATTAAAAACGTGTACTAGATTGTAAAACTTAAAACTTTCATGTTTATACATAAGAAATCAGCAAAAGATATTGTCTTTCTAAATGGGTGTATATTGTTTTTTGATCAGTGGATGGCTTGGAGGTTCAGGTGGGTTTGTGTGTGAGTGAGAGAGAGGCTGCGTGTGTTAAACTCCATCCTGGGAAAATTTATGTTTATATTATTATTATTACTTTGCACCTTATAAATGGAATAAGCTTTTCAGGAAGTGTTTAGATGGAATAGCAGAATTTTCTATGAATAATTGAATATTTTAATCAGATGAGGCCATGGAACCATGGTCTGAAATTGTTTTATTTTAATGACTGTTCATTCTTTTTGCTGTTTTTTGTTGTAATTTCCATTACACATAGTTTGTCTTTACTGTAAATTATAGCCCAAAAACATACAAAATACACAGTTCAAAAAGTTACGTTAGTTATAAAATAAATGATTCAGTGAAGGAGTTTGCGTGTTCTCCCCGTGCTTGCGTGGGTTTCCTCCGGGTACTCAATTTAATTATGTTTGAATGACATGCGACAGTGGGCAGCACGGTGGCTCAGTGGGTAGCACTGCTGCCTCACACCAAGAAGGTCCTGGGTTCAATTCCCACCTGGCCCAAGGGCCTTTCTGTGTGGAGTTTGCGTGTTCTCCCCGTGCTTGCGTGGGTTTCCTCCGGGTACTCCGATTTCCTCCCACAGTCCAAAAAACATGCAGGTTAATTGTTGACTCTAAATTGTCCGTAGGTGTGAATGTGAGTATGAGTTGTTGTCTGTCCCTATGTGTCGGCCCTGTGATAGACTGGTGACCTGTCCAGGGTGTACCCTGCCTTTCGCCCTGTGTCGGCTGGGATACGCTCCAGCCCCCCCGCAACCCTGTCAAGGATAAGCGGTATAGCTAATGGATGGATGGAA
>JAVQIZ010229574.1:0-10000 GCA_036023535.2 Galaxias brevipinnis | reverse complement strand
CACAAGCCGGTCTGTCTGTCAGTCAGTCTGTCTGTCACTAGGGGTGGGGCACAAGGAGACCGGAGTCAGGGCAGGAATAAAGACAGGAAATAGAGGAACCAGGGGAGAGCTATTTGTAGTTATACTACACACACAGCATCTCCATGTACAGTTTAAGGCCCCACCGCTCCGTAAAGCTCTGCTCCGTTGGTCCCGTGGGATCCAGGGAGCAGTAACTTGACTCCCAGACAAACAGGGCTGAGTAGGGAGGAGAGAGATGGGATCTGTAGACAGTGACCTCTGGGGGGAGGAGGGAGGTGGCAGTCGGTGGTCAGGGGGAGAAGGAGAGTGTGATGAGATACAAAAATAAAATAATAATATAAAACGATAAATAGGCAGCAGAGCTGAAATGTTGGGCTCAATGTGCAGAGAAAGAAAGGACTTGATGGAGAGGATTGATAGATGTGTTCAAAAAGGAGTGGGAGAAGAGGTAGGTTGGCTTAGTAGTCCAGTAGCCAGTGAAACTAAATCATCTACTGTTACGTGTGTGTGTGTGTTTATGTGTGCTTCAGAATGACTGTGTGAACTACGTGAAGCTAGTTCACCACTACAACCGCACCCATCTGTACGCATGTGGAACGGGGGCCTTCCATCCTACCTGTGCCTTCGTGGAGGTGGGGCAGAAAATCGAGGTATGAAAACAAGCAAACAGACATTTCTCACAGAGAACCACAAATCAGACATGATCCGTGCATGCCAGAGGCACCAGACACACAGTTAACGGCGGCCCATTTTTTCCAGGACCATGTGTTCAGGATCGACCCCTCCAAGGTGGAGGACGGAAAAGGAAAGAGTCCCTACGACCCTCGCCACCCTGTCGCCTCCGTTCTCATAGGTGAGTGGTTTTATCCACGGCAGCCCCACACAAAGGTCCTGGGCTCTCAGTCCTGCAGGCTTTGAACGACAGTGCCTCACTGGCAGAGTACCACACAGAAGCTTTTGGCGGACCACACACTGTATTTAGAGGCCCCTGTACAGTAGGAACAAAGCTGTTTTTGAGAGGGTGGCTTAAAACAAAGAAATAACGGTTTGCTTCTCTTGAAGCATCATCGTGTTTACGTTTATGAAGGATCCCTGCCTAAAACTACATTTAACGTTATTTTTCTCGACCGTGGCTTTTCCTTGATTGACATCTCCGTCTCCTAGGGGATGAGCTTTATGCAGGCGTGGCTACTGACCTGATGGGCCGGGACTTCACCATCTTCAGGAGTCTGGGGAAACGGCCCTCCATACGTACAGAGCAACATGACTCCCGATGGCTGAATGGTCTGTTTGTTTGTGTGCGCCTGCGTGTTTGTCTGTGTGTGTCTTCATACGTTTCAGGAAGTGAAATAAATGTGACATAACTGTCCAGTCGGAAGGATTTCATGTCTGGTTCTATATCTTTTTGTCCTCCAGAACCGAAGTTTGTGGGCTCGTTCTGGGTTCCGGAGAGCGAGAACCCTGATGATGATAAGATCTTCTTTTTCTTCCGGGAGACCGCTGTGGAAGGCCAGGGGCTGGGAAAATCCACCTACTCCCGCATTGGACAGCTCTGCAGGGTGAGACAGAGAGGCAAAGCTAACCAACCAACAAACAAAGGCAGACAGACAGACAGGAACACTGCAATTTTCTAAGGCCTAATACAACATAATGCTCCACTCAGTAATATTCAAGTGTTATCATGTGTTAACAAATGCCTCTCTGTGTTAATAGAATGACATGGGTGGCCAGCGTAGCCTGGTCAACAAGTGGACCACCTTCCTGAAGACTCGTCTTATCTGCTCTGTGCCCGGGGCAGACGGCAGCGACACATACTTTGACGAGCTACGTAAGTTCATTTCGAACTCCTGGGAACAGAGAGAACAGAGCAACACACAGAGCAAACTTTTCCCAACATAAGAAAAGCAGGAACTAGTTGTCCTCAGGCGCTAATATAAGATTGTCTAGACTTTATCACAAATCGATATCCACAACTGACAGATTATGTCATTGAAATGTAGCTTATTTTCATTTCAAAACGTTTGAAGCTATCACATTTATGGATGTGCTGTATAGGCAGTTTAGATCGGACTCTGAAAGCAGATGACAATGACCCAATGTATGACAAATTGGCTGGAACAAAGTTGCTATCTAATGTAAGCAAACGATATTAAAATACATCCTGTGGACCAGGGTTATCACAGGAAGTCATAAACAGTATTTGCACCTCAAAGACTTTGCTGTAGATTGAGAGTGGAGCAATGATGTAATTTATGGGGTATGCGTCTCACAGAAAGGCCCCTCGGGGTTCTCCGCCAAAAAGTCAATTTGAGTAAGAAGAAAGCGCATTTGTGAGTCAGTAATGGCATAGGTAAGTGCTCAGATTAGTGAGGATCCTCTGACATTACCTGAGGCTCTATCTGTCCAGCCCAGTCCCCAGTATGACCCTATTAGAGCAGAGGGACAGGGGTTTGTTTATGTGCCTTTTGACCTGTGACCTCTGACCTTTGTGTGTGTGTGTTTATGCGTATGTGCCTCACAGGCGACGTGTTCCTGCTGCAAACGAGAGACAGGAAGAACCCCCTGGTCTACACCGTCTTCTCCACTTCCAGGTCAGAGTTCATTGGCATTTCTCATCAACAGTCAGTCCGTGCGCACCATACAAATGCTAACTGCAGTCTGCCCTGCCTCCAAGCAGCAGTGTGTTCAAGGGATCCGCAGTGTGCATCTACACCATGAACGACATCCGTAGGGCATTCCTGGGGCCCTTTGCTCACAAGGAAGGGCCCAACTACCAGTGGATCCCCTTCCAGGGCAAGGTGCCCTACCCTCGCCCAGGCATGGTACGTTGACCATCCCAACCACTGACGTTCATCAACGTGCACGATCACAGGGATAACCAAGGAACGGGTTACACTTGAAATAAGGTCATTAGGTTTACACAGTTCAATTAAATGAGACTCGTGTAGGGTACAAAACAAATTACCTGCAAAGAATTTCAACACCTATACTGCTTAGACTACAAAGTCTGTGGAACGTCTGGATGTGTGAGGGCCTTTGCAGTCTGCTAAGCACCCCATTCTGGCGCCAACAGGATTAAAGTTCTTTAACTTCAGCTGGAGAACAATCCCTATTGTGTTCTTACAGTAGGTCAGGTTGACCTGGTCCTCCCCTCTGGTTCTGGAATGTTCTGCTGTGTTCTGCCGTGTTCTGGTGCACTGAGATGTAGCCAGGTGTATCACCACACATGCACCCTATCTATCAGTGTGGCACGTACTCCTACTGTACAGTAGATTACAGCTATGTTTGACCTTTAACTAAATGACCCAAGTGGCAACAATGTGGGCCACTGTGCTGTAATCCGCTGCCGGGTGATCTAATCTGTCCTAATTACTTGAACGAAATACTTATGAGGATTAAATTGAAGGATTAATGGCATAATTAAAAAAAAGAAAAGTAAAAACTAACCATATGCCATTTAGTTAGGCATGAACGCAACAACATTCTTCTCATCAACAAAAGTCTGTAGGCCTTATAATGTCACAAAGGAATGACCAACCTTTTCCCACGGCAGTGCCCCAGTAAGACATTTGGCAGCTTCGAGTCCACCAAGGGCTTCCCCGATGACGTGATCCAGTTTGCGCGCCACCATCCCCTGATGTTCAACCCGGTGTACCCCCTGAACCGCCGGCCCATCTTCCTCAGGAGCAACGTGGAGTACAGCT
The DNA here is from genome assembly GCA_036023535.2 of Galaxias brevipinnis. Lineage (NCBI taxonomy): Eukaryota > Metazoa > Chordata > Actinopteri > Galaxiiformes > Galaxiidae > Galaxias > Galaxias brevipinnis. The sequence goes on along the minus strand of JAVQIZ010229574.1, from coordinate 6,275 downwards.
TCACTCAGATCGCCGTGGACCGAGTGGGCGCCGCAGACGGCCAGTATGACGTCATGTTCATAGGCACAGGTACTCCACCCACTTCCCGCCACCGTTTGCTTTTACTCAAATAATGTGAGAGATAAGACGACCGTTCAATTTAGTCCCATGAAAGGATAGGCTCAAGGAAAGTATGTTTAAGTTTTACTCCACAGCTTTGTGCTATTTCATGAAGTTTCACTGTTTCAATGTTCACCTTTGCCTGATAACTTGGGGGTACATGGAGACAGTTTGAACTCTGTGTTGTGTCCCTCCAGACAAGGGGACAGTGTTGAAAGTGATCTCTGTGCCAAAAGAGAGTTGGAACAATATGGAGGATCTACTGCTGGAGGAGCTGGAGGTCTTCAAGGTGAGACTTTCTTAGAGGCTGCATAGAGTTGACTCTGTACGTCCACAACATTTTAGAAAAGACTGACCTGCAGGCACTGAGTGGCCTTTGCAATTCACCTTTGGGAATGCACGTTGTTGTTTTGATGAACCATTGTAATATTCTTTAACCATCTTTTCTGTAGGATGCCTCTACCATCATCAACATGCAGATCTCTTCAAAACGAGTATGTTCTTTGGCCGTCTGACTTTGATTGTACATTGATGTGATATGTACTTGCCACATTCTTAACTTGTATAGGGAGCATGTGTTGAAAGTTTCTTTTACCCCTCTGTCTATAGCAACAGCTCTATGTGGGCTCTGACACCGGCATAGCCCAGGTGCCCCTCCACCGCTGCAGTGTCTATGGGAAGGCCTGTGCCGAGTGCTGCCTGGCCCGGGACCCCTACTGTGCCTGGGACGGGACCTCCTGCACCCGCTACCTCCCAAACACCAAGAGGTAACAACACACTAACAACACACACGTCGCACACGTCACCGCTGTCCCAAGGCCAAATGACTGTAAAGTAAATACACTGTCCACCTTGAGACCCATGAAAACGACGCTGTTCTTCAACAGGCGCTTCCGTCGTCAGGATGTGAGGAATGGAGACCCCAGCACCTTGTGTTCCGGAGGTGAGAGGAATCTTGTGGCTGTGTAACTGAAATAGCGCTGACCAGACTTTCATAGAAAAGTGACGTCTCACAGAGATAAGGTGGGCAGGATTAATGAGCGTTTCCACTCAGCGAGGCTTTGTAAATGCCACTGCCCTGCTCCCTCCTCTGTCTCTTTGGGTCAGTGCCACATCCTCTGGCACTGTGACCCCCTGCCTGCTAGACCACAATAGCAGCATTCTGTCTCTTTGTCACTCCGTCACATAGCCGAGTTTGACTAATGACCACAACAGAATGGACCGGGCAATGTAACAATTACATCATGCACTGTGTGAGAACTGTTGGCGTGTGAGACAGAGGCAAATGTCAAAGTGATTGTCTCCCAGTTTGTGAACAACGGCCATTGTGAAGAGAGGCACTGAGGGAGCACATGGACAAAGAGACAATTGCTGCTGTTGTTGAGCATTACAGAGAGTCTCACGTTGGGCAAATATGCATCAACTCCCACAAGTGCTGAGAACAACCTCAGAGGAATAGAATTTCCTGGCTGAAGTTTTCGAGCATGGCGTAAAACCTTCCCGGACAAATTACCCACACAGCAGGCATACTGACTAATACGTCAAGATAACAAAGCTCAAATAGAAAGTTCAACTTCTTTCAGATTGAAGGCATTGTATTGCTGCCCAAAAAACTCACACATCCTTAGTTTACATGAGTCCACATTTTCAAACCTTTTCCAACTGCTGCATATTAGACCAGGGGTTTGGTTGTGTAGTGGGAACTAATGATGACAATGAACCTCACCCCCTGTCCTCTGTCGCCCCCTGCAGACCACCACAAGCATCGCGTGGCCGAGCGGAAGCTGTACGGAGTGGAGGCCAGCAGCACTTTCCTGGAGTGTATCCCCAAGTCTCTGCAGGCACAGGTCACCTGGACCTTCCAGAAGCATCCGCAGAACCCCCGAGAAGAGGTGGGAGGGCTAGGAGTGAGCTTTAAGGGAGGGGAGGGAGGAGGAAGGGATGCAGTTAGAGGTCGTATTCAGAGAGAGGGGATGCAGTGTAAAGATGAATCCCTAAATACGTGAATGAATACATGAATACGTCATTTCAAAAGAAAACCTTGATAGGGTTGTGTGAAGGCCAATACATTATTGTCTTCTCCATACTTTTGTCACATAATAAGGATAATAAATGTTGCCTCATATTGATGAATTATACATTTTTGTGTTACATGTGTCATTCTTGGCCCCAGCTGCGTCTAGACGAACGTATTCTCCAGACAGACCGAGGCCTGCTGGTGCGTCGTGTCCTAAAGCGAGATGCTGGCCTCTATCAGTGTCACGCCATGGAGCACGGCTTCACCCAAACCCTCCTGGGCATCACCCTGGAAGTAGTTCCTTCCATCGCCCCCTGCTCCAACAATCCCTCCGACCCGCCTGTCCGACCTGACCCTCGCAGTGCCGGCGGGCCCCCATCCACTAACCAAAAGCTTTGGTACCGAGACTTCATGCAGCTGGTGGACCACCCTAACTTGAGCACCGTTGATCAGATCTGTGAGCAAGTTTGGGCACGCAAGAACACCCCGGACCAATCAGAAAAGAGCGTGCCTGGGCGGCAAGCCTCGCCTGGACCAGTGGTCCGGCCTCCTAATAAGAAATGGAAGCACCTGCAGGAGATACGCAAGGGTCGAAACCGCCGGACCCACGACGGGAAACCAAACCCCCGGTCCCCGCGCGCTGCCGGGGAGTAACACGGCAGAGACGAGAGGGAGAGGAGAGGAAGGGAGGAGGAGGAGGAGGAGGTAAATGACAGATTGAGACTGAGAGAGAGAAAGGACTCCTACCAGTGTTGCACCACAGGCCCACACAAGCAGACGGCACACTCATATACAGAGCAAACACACACCGACTCAAAAACACACACACACACACACACACACACACACACACACACACACACAAAATGATACGCACACACAGTACATAGCATCAGCTACATGTTTTGTGAATATTTATCTTGTGACACACCGACGTAATTGTGCCCCCTCAGCCCATGCTGCTACTCAGCCCATGCCACTACAGCCCCAAACCAGCCGAGAAAAGACCACTAAAACGTCCCCTGCTTGGAATGCCTGTTTGCCTCCTGTTGACAATAATATAGCTGTTGTTTTCTATTGCATTCATTTCTGCCCCTGGTATGCCACTGACCCCTTTCCCTTTTGTGAATCTCCTGACCACTTACATGAAACCACTGTCTCATGCGGACAGAATAAAGATGGAGCAGTCAATCATCGTTCATCATGGCATACAACTGGAATATTTATGACTGGAATAAGGCAGATGATGGACTGTAGATATTGATGCATACAATATAATCACCCAACCACACACATTGACCTCCTTGGATCTATTTAGATTTTTCAATCATTATCAACAATGAGCAATACTATGTGATCTACGTATATATGCCATCTGCATATCTTCAAAAGCACATAAAGCAATGTATTCATATTTCCCCTTTGTTCTGCACTTATTATATACTTATTACTGCAGTTACTTCATGGGATACTATGAAAATGATTGATACAGACCACTATAAATGAAACTTTTAATACAAGATATGCAAATACTAGATAGGCAAAAGCTGTAAACCGGAGGAAGTATTGAGCTTAGAATTCCTGTTTGAGGCACCTACCTACACAAACACTGTGAAAACCTGAGGGATCTAAAGACGTTGGCAAAAGTGAGCTACTTTTATGTAAGCCGACAGCAAAGACTGGTCTGTTGATCAAATGAAGGCTTAGATTTATTCAAACATAAAAAAACAGCAATATCCACAACTCTTCCAAGACTCAAACTGGCAGGTCTTATTTATCTTTAGGGAAAGTAAGTCAGTTGTACAAACTTGTATGGATAATGATATAAGCCTATATGGTATATCCTAAAGTGAGTTTAATATAAATGTTGTCCCTGATTATGACTACATGTTTCATAAACATGCATGGTGTGAAAAGGCATTGACAGGGAGTCTGTTTGGGGCTCTGTAACATAGTGTGACATCACATCATCATTGTGATAAGCGAGGAAGAGTAGAGAGAGGAGAAAAGATGTAGCCTTCAACATCAAGGAGATGTAGTCCTGAGTGCGACAACGGCCCATTTTATTTGGGAGGGGGGGGGTATTATTATTAGCATGATATTTAAGAGTGGAAACGTTTTTTATTCTAAATGGTAATTTTATTCAATGTTCTTATACACGGTTGCATATGTAATATATTGATGATATATGCAAATCATTTTTGAGACAAGTGTCTTCTCGCGTAAGGTATGACACACAGATTTGGTCTTTTATCTATGGATGCTTGATAGTTTAGCTATGACAGGTTTAGACAATGTCGTTTTTGTGTTTTGTGCCACTTTACACCTTCATCTTGCCAATGGTGAAACATTTAACATCTTAATTTCTAAAATGCATTTGGTGACAGATACACTGTTATCATCACTCTTATTAGAACAAATAAGTTGATATGTAATTGAATCATCGTCATCATACCTCTATGTGGAACGTGTCCCGTGTCTAAAGGCCCATCTCTCAACTTGTTTGTGTTCATCTGTAAAGTGTGTTGCGGTGCTGGAATGCAGAACAGCTAGTCTGTGTGGTAAAACTGTGTTGTATAGACGGCTCCCTAGTGTCAGTTGTCTTTATAGGTTTCATGACAGACTGTGGTGCAATGATGTTTTCTATGTTCTTCATTTCAGAGGTGAGGTCAAATCTATTCAAGTCAGTCCAAAAAGAATTTGGTCCACATTAAGTGTTTAGTTTATTTAAGAATATGGCTAGGAAATAATTAAGATCAATCATTTGAACTGCAAATATTAAAACTTGTTTGTTTGTGTGGCCTTTTTGGTTGATTAAAATGCACTTGACCTCAACTTCTCGTCACAATCTATCTCTAAAGTAGACAAGGGTCTTTGTAAATAAAACATGCTTTATATTTTCATTTTTCTATCCTTTTTAAGATATATCAAAGAGTGAACTTAGATGTATGGTATTCCTGTCTCGTTATTTATATTTCTGCTTTATAAAGATGTAATTAACTCTTTCATCTGATTGACCGATGGAGGCTCCTAAGCAGGTTGTAGTTCTGTGCTCTTTTGATTTGCATGACCAATGTTCTAGTGGCTATAAGCGTTTGACAATGGAGCGAAGGAAGACAGTAGAGGAGCTAGAGAAAGTAGAAAGCACACTGAATATATTATTCCTCTATTTATGTGCAACGATAAGCTGACAATGTCATGGTGGTTGTTCATGTTTAATGTAGATTTTTTTGTCATTGATTCATTCTACTGTTTTGTAAACTTCATGCAGTTGGGAATAACTTCCAATTAGATTCATGGTTGTTTGCTCAGCCCTTAAACTAACATCTATGTTGAATGGCATACACTGTGGCATGCCCCACTGGAACAGCTGAAGGCCTCGGTGAATGTGTGTGTGTGTGTGCGTGTGTGTATGTGTGTGTGTGTGTGAGTGACAATGTGCATACGGTGTGGGGTAAGGAGAGTGCTAAAGGCGATGGGAAGGTGTACTGGATGTTGAAGGAGGTTTGGTGGCCAGAGCTGACATGGTGCAATGTAACAGTTTCAGAGTTTGTGGTGAAATGTTGTCTCGGATTGTTTTTGATTAACACAATAAAATACCAAGTTACTTCAACATCGTTGCATGGTTTTCACTTGTATCCATAGGAGTGAACGTTGACAAAGCCTATCAACTGAAAACTAAACACATTTACCTCAGGCATATTTATAAATCATAAACTGATATCTGATGAATATTTTGTTAGCCTTTTCAATCATCTTTAGCAAGGGTGCCTATAATTCTGTAGATGCTGGCAGAAGATGCTGATTGACAGCTGAAGACCAACAGAGGATGATTAAGCAGTTCACTGCATATATTTAGTCAGGCTACACTGTCCTTTACACTGTCTACCATGGGTTGAGCATACAAATTCAAGAAATCCATGAAATAAAATATATTTTTTAACCACAAGGTGACAGCCTTGCTTTGGGAGTCGAGTCCAACGTTCTTTCTTTCTTTCTTTCTTTCTTTCTCTCTCTCTTTCTTTCTTTCTTTCTTTCTTTCTTTCTTTCTTTCTTTCTTTCTTTCTTTGAACTGCAAAATACATTTTAGGACTCCCATTCCTTATTAAAAAATGACATGACCCATCTGTCAGCGCATGTGACCCTATGGTTCATGTCC
>JAVQIZ010229548.1:0-11015 GCA_036023535.2 Galaxias brevipinnis | reverse complement strand
CCCCCCCCCCCCCCCCCCCCCCCCCCCCCCCCCCCCCCCCCCCCCCCCCCCCCCCCCCCCCCCCCCGCGGTGTATCATTTCACCCCATCTCTCGGTTTATCCTCAAATCTTGGTACAAGTTTTCACCCTTATTTCTTTAATGTGTTATACACATTTGTGCTGCTTATGGATATGATTGCCTTTCTTGTATTTACCAATGGGAAAATAGAATGTCTCTGGACAGATAATGACTTCAATTATCAACTTGGGAGAGCAAATTACAATGTTTAGATGAGTAAACATTTGAAGTAAAGGAGAATCCTTAGTAGCTATTAGAAATTCTGCAGTAGAATAACTGATCACTCCAGTTTACATGTGTTGTCAACTGTCATTTTTCCAAATTAGAAAACGTATTTTGTTTTGTCTTTTGTAATTTTTTTTTTCTTTCAGAAAGAATCAACAGTGATTTATTGCACATTTTGGATACAGTTCAAGAGGTTTTTTGTATCTGCCAGTTATAAATTATAAAATAAAAGCTATATTCTGAAAAAAAATTCTCAACATTCTCCAGTGTTTCATGATTATATTCTCTTTTGATATCCTATATCATTTTATTTTGAAGTGTAGAGAGTTACAGTGAACCAGCGTTAACTTTTGTTCACTGTCATAGCTGGATAAAAATATTATCAATGAACAAAACATTGGTTGTGAAATATGGGATTTTTTTATGACTATCGATAGATAAAGGTGTTCTAGACACAATGCTGACTAGAAGTCATTCTCATCTTGTGAACCCCTTGCATGGTGTCAGAATACTTGTTTCACCCGTATATAATCTGATTACTTTGGGATTGTGATTGGATTACTCTATGATTTGACATTGTAAAACACAAAAGCAAATTTAGACATTTGAGATGATAGGCTTCTCTGTGTAACCCTCAAAGAGAAAGTTAAGCGTAGTCTTGACGAGTTACCTCACATGGTGTGAAAACTTTGCACGTACTTTATTTCCTCAAACACCTTGAGGTGCTAATGAAGCATTTCCTCAACATGCTGATCCTCCAAATAAACGTCCAAGACTCACCTTCTAAAGGCACTGTGTGACTTACTGTGTTTGGATAGGTGGAGAGAGAGAACGAAGCGGGGGCTAATGGTGTCAGGTTTGGACTTGGATGTGCTGGAACACATTCTGCATGACGATGAGGAGTAGGTAGCTCTTGTTAACCGCGGTGTCTGACAGGCCTCTCCAGGCATCTGAGGTGAAGATACACAACTGTTTACTTCCTCCGCCCGGCTCAAGATGATTTATTCATATCACACACTGGTGGTCGCATGTCGCATGGAGATGCCTCTATCATGAAAGGCTCATCTCTGCCTTCAACCCCCCCTTTTTTTTTATATTTTATTTTTATTTTGGGAATTTTGTTGCCTTAAGTTTTGTATCATCCCAGAGTGCAACTTAGCATGACAAACCACTGTATCTTCCACGGTGTCTCTAGGTCAGGCTGACTGTAATATGCTAATGTTGGTACACCTTTTCCCCACAGGCTGTTAATTGCCTTCAACTAACTGGGAATTTGTAATATATGCAGTATTTTTCTTTGGGGGGGGGTCATATGCGCTTGTCATATGCGCTTGTCCACCCACATTCAACATTTAATGTTTACAAGCCCCTTATATTGGAGTGGCCGGGCTACTTAATAGCTTAAAGACAAATTGAGTTCCACATGAATGCTGTACCCAAGTAGAAGTACATTCACAGTTGACAAACTCAAATAGGTACATACATTTGGCCTTAAGTTTGTTTATAATTAAGATTCAGAGTAAGTAAGCACTTTGAGAGTCTAAGAAAACCATAATAACAGCTCTATAGTGTATATACTGTATATAGTAGAAGCTAGCTAGTATATGTCTTGAAGAAGCTAAATCTAAATCTCAAAGTAGAATAAGGGAGCATAATTGTAGTTGTTTGAATCTGAATGTTCAGACATGTACACAGGGTGTTCTATTTTGAGACCGATACCTCACTGTGTGGTCCTTAGTTGGACACTGTTTGCTCAAGAGGATACATCTATCAAGTGTCTGATTCCTTAAGATTGATGATCTGTCCCTGCCATCTGGTGCACTGCGTGACGCTCCCATTTGTCACCAGCAAAAAGGGAGGACGAAGACAGCTTGAATTAGTAAGTGAACATATATATCGCTTTAAATTGACATGCCAGGAAAGCATTGGTGGGTCTCCCCGGTGATAATAAAGCTGGGGTTACCTGCTGGCAGCAGATGTCTTTGAGCTCCCAGTGAAAGGTTTAGCTCTATTAATGCTTGTGATCTCATGCCAGCAGTCCTCTGCACCACTGAGACGTTCTCCTTTGCCATCTATCATGAATTAGCCATTCCTGAACTTCAATTAGGCCTGCTATAGAAAAGGGACTGCCTTCATCATTACCGTGTCCCTACTGAATGAAGGAAACTTTCATAAATTACGTCATTGTTTGTATTGAGGTTGATCACTGTCATTAATCCATAGTATGCCTGTGCTTTGAGAAGTGTCCTTAGAATGCCATCATCTCCCTTTACACCACACCGAGTACAAAGGGGTCCTAATTGTGGTCATCAGATCTCAAGGCACAAGCTCCATCTCAGGAATGTAAAAATCCTCTGCATCAAGGTTTGGTGCTTGTACCACTGTTCCTACATTTCCAGCTTTGTGTTAATATTGTGAGATGTAATCTAATACAATTTACATAAAGCTATTATATGTTAGCAGAAGGAAGCCTGTGTGCAACACAGGCTGACACAACAAAACAAAGTCTTAGAAGTAAAAAAATGGTTGCTACCTAAAGACCTCATAACAAAATACATGTGTTTACTGGATATTACCCAAGGTGTCTCAATTGGAAAAAATTGTCATTGTACATATTTATGCAATATTTATTTTTATATTTCCTTTAACTTTTGGGTGTGCACCTGCATTGTGCACATGTTTGTGAGTCATGGGTGCGGTTGTGTATGTGTGTAGGCCACGCACACCTGTGTGTAGAATCTCCACGAGGTCAACACAAAGTCCAAGGGGAGCAATAAGGTAGCCATAATGTCACCGTTAAAAAGAGTGACATCTGGAACCCAGGGGCCACCAGGTAACAATGAGTACCCTTTGCCCCCCCCCCCCCGTGACAGAGACGATGGTTCCCCCTCCCATCAGCAATCTGCCCATCCCTCACACAGGAGGCAGAACAGGTGGCGGCCATCAAGAATTAGATGGAGGGTGTTTTGAACGGGAACCTAGCTTCCATTCTTCAGGGAGTGCCTCGGTGTCTGCCCTTCGCACTTGGTCTAGGAGACACAGCGAGGAAGGGACATGAAATGAAGGCAGGTACTCGTTTTATCGTGTGTTGTGAATAGTAGTCCTCTCTGGTCTGGGAAAGCACCACCAAGAAAAAACTATTGACAAAAACCTCCCCAACAACAGGTATAGGGCAAAGTGCATTGGCACTCTAAGCTGAACTATAATTGGTGAACCCTCCAACATCCATCCACAACTCTCCACATATAACAGAGATTGGGCATTTTCTGTTTGCTAAAAAATTTTAACAGTATGAAATGAAATATTAAAAACAAGCATTCAATTTGTATTTTTAATGTTAGCATATCAGTATGTTCAGGATGATTTTTATACCATAATGGAACATATTGGACAATGTTACCACGTTCAACCACTCCACACTTGAGTAAGACAAACACATTTTACTATCCACGTTAATGTGTTTATTTTTTTCCACTGGAACAACACATCCACTGTCTATACTTATTAAGGCCTACTGCCAGACACATACTGTGGGTTTTGCAATCGTGCAACAAATAAAGATATAATTCTGAATCCAAATACAAAACGAAAATGTATAATTAATGACGTGTCTGCCTCCAATCTGTTTCTGAGCACGAGCCAAACCACCGCTACTTTGGGCTTTGATTGAATTTCCCCCTCATGCTTCACACTTTGAACTAGGTCTGTCCCCGAGGCCCTCCCTGCTCTTGCATCCAAGATGACGCGTGGCAATTAACCAGCCGTGGTTCTACTCCGCTGAGCGTGCTGCACGGCTTTTCAGAGGCTGCCCTCCGCTGCATCTGTGGCCCCGGTAGGCGGCGTTCGGCCATCTACCCCTCCCTGGTGGCCTTGGTGTGCCAGTGGCACTGACCCTTGGCATGCAGTGCAAAGAACCTCTGGATCTTCTGTTCCTTTACTCTTCTAGAGCGTGATGCGGTGGAAGGCATATGCCCCCTTCACAGTCAATGGTGACACGCTCTGTGACTCTCAAGCTGTGCCTCAGTCTGCTGCTCTCTGGAGCTGGGAACAGGGCGTGCTGCAAACTTTCTGGCATGTTTATACCGTGGGTATCCCTTTCAAGCCTAATTTAACAGTGCATGATTTGACATGTTGATAATTACTTTGGAGCTATTAAGGTTATTGCATTGGCAGAAAACCCCTGTTTGTGACTCTGATGAGTTTTCATTATTTCTAATTCTCTCCAGACACCAAAACCCATACATTTAATTTTGACATTCACCGCTACAGGGGGGTTTGATTTGCACACATCACTGAGATATGCTAATTGCCTTGCTTCAGATCACCTACTGACGTGTAACATAAAATCAAAAGAAAAACTAAAAACACAAAGAACCCCACAGTCTGCAGCAAAAGAGTGAAAACACCACCACGTTTCAACATGTTTGACCTCGTGTCTTTTTCAATTATCTTCCCAGGTGAAATAATCATTACCTAAGTGTGACAATTCCCTTCCGAGTTTGAATCTATTAGGTTCAATATCTCTGTCTGTGGTACCTTTAATCTGACACAAATAGAAATGCACAACACATGACCATACAAATCTAATATTAATCTTTCACCTTCACAAAGACAGCAAACCCATGAGTTTATTATTATCACCCAATAATTTATTATAAATTGATAAACTTCCTGCCCTGTTCACCGGTTCCCTATTAGCACCGTCAGGGCATAAAAGCTACTCACAGGTCTTGTGCTTGTGTGTTTTCAGAATTCTTGTAACCCCGTTCACATCAGAGCCCTGCTGAAGAAATTGTTTTGCTGACAATTGCAATCCAAGAAATATCCAGGTCATGTTAACATTTTCAGTGGCCTCATATTGCTATATTGTTTTAGCTCGATGTGAATATATAAATACTGTTTTATTTTTACCGACTCATTAGATTGTTAACAAATTATTTTATGTAAGACTTGAGGGCCCAGGTTCCAGTTTTGGTTCCCATTCTCAGATCAAACATCTATTAAAGACAAGAGATTTTTTTTAACGCTTCCCAAAATGCCTGCAATGCCGAAGTATGTGACTCACGGTTTCCCAAAAGGCATTCTTGGCATGCTGTTATTTCTTTTTTAAACAACCCGAAAATGCATCAATGTTGGAAATGCTGACAAAGTCTACAAGAGGAATACGGTATCATCTATGTCTAGTTTCAACTATGATGTTAAGAAATTAGAGCTAATTAAAATGTTATTTATAAGATTCAACAAGATTCCCTATTGTAATTTTTGTGGAATGATCAAATGTGCCCCTTTCAGAGGAATCCTGAAGATTTTCCGTTTAAAGAGCATCAATATTTAATGGCTGCCAAAAAAGAAACCCACCCCAAAGTGCAACATCATACCAGGAGTCTTCCAAATGATGTTATATGCTGTTGGATGTAAACATTACCCAAGTAAATGTCATTGCACTTGCAGTTCTCCCGGCCCATGTTTGGTCAGTTGGTTTATGCTGTGTGTTCTCTCCTCACAGATACTCTTCCTCTGATGGGGGAAGATCTGAGGAGCGGACCTGTCTCTAACCTTGATGTAAATCTGAGTGAGCACTTAGGCAGTGGGCTTGAAAGTGGGGCTGGAGGGGAGGCTATCAGCCGGTATTAAAAGTCAAGGAATGGAGAGTGAAGGAATTGTGAGGCATGTTCACTCCCACAGTACAAACGGGAGGAGAGGTAGCTCCTGACGTAGCTGGGCTCAGATATCAAGTCATTTGAATCTCAACGTAATTATTGATCCGCCCTTCGATGTCAATTCCCAGCATTGTTGCAGGGAATGGAGTTTCTGACATGACCTTGTGTTGCTTAAGCCCATTCCATTAAATATTTACCTCGAAACATTATTATTTAAAAATTGGGATTCAATTTGTATAGTTGATGAAACATCTGCACGCAGCCAAACATGGGACTTTGTATATCCGTGTATGTTTTAAATCATCCCTGTGAGTCAGCTAACCTTACTGGCATTGGTCTATTAACATGCCTCTGGTCAAACCAGCTGTTGAGTCTGTCTTTGCCTCTTTGCAATCCCTGCAGCCAAATAGACTGCTTTAAAAACATTTAATTTTCATTAGGTTTGGCCACGCTTCGCAGTCTTTATGGTTTGCCCAATTCTTCCTCTGCAAAGAGAAACAAAGCTGAGACCGCCTGTCATGAATCTACCCGTCATGTACATTTTATGCTGTGGGAATGATAAGTCCCGGATAAGCACTTTTAACACACAAAGTCAGCTGATGTAATAAAGCATGGTAAATAGCATCCCAATTCATTATTAAAATGAGGTTTTCGTGGTGTCCTCAATCCTGTAATACAGTTGCCCCTCAATTGTTTCCAGTTTGTGAATAATGTAATGTTGTCTAGATGAGTAAAAATGGCCACAGGCCATGCAATAGTAATGAAGATTGGGAGCAGGCTAGAGCAGAACTGAAATAATTCTGTTTGAGGATAACGGTTAAATTTCCACAGCTGTCGTAGAAGAGATCCGCAGGGAAATGTTTGGATAAAAGAATGTTTCTTTATTTATTCATTTCACAAACTGTCAAGTGCTCATAAGACACTGTAGATGGTTTGACTTTAGTGCACAAATTAAAGGAGAAAATACAAGTAAAGGGGGGTGCGTAGGAGATGTTGTTCCTGAACAACAAACACAACCTGTATGCAGATATTTTACCTCGGACATCATTTAAATGTCTGCAGTGGAATTTATTCAGGCAAGGTCTCTATTTTGATTACACTTTCAGACCAAATTATTTCTTGTTGACATTTAATCTCAATTATAAATATTTGAAAAACAAACCGATTACGATTTATGTGACAACATGTTCCTTGTTGAGTTGTACTAAAACAACATTATTTTGAAGAAGCTTCATTCTTGTGTAGGTTAGAGAGAATAAATAGCCCCACATGTAAGGCATACAATCTGGCCTCAGAAGCAATTTCACCATCACTACCAGTTTTAAAACGTCACAATTCTTTGTTATCTTTAGAAACCCTTCATCTCTCTTACTCTAGCTTTAGAGGCTTTGTACTTTGAAGGTCGAAATAAAGTAGCTTGAAACAAAAATCAAAACAATTGAAGGTCCTTCTGATTGTAGTTGAAGTTGAGTAAAATTAGCTCTTCTGATGAGGGTGCTTGAACATTTCCGATTAGAAAGAGGTTGAGAAAATGCACTTTATGTTGCTATTGACTGTAGAATCTTTTTATAAAAATGTAGCACAAAGTGTCTGTTTCTGTTCTATTTAGGTAAATAGATTCACAAAAAGTGTCTGTTTACATGTTGAACCATTTTAAAAAAGCTTTAAAAAACAATTTAAGTTTTCAGCATCCGTCCTCAATGTATTTTGGAGCAATTCTTCCCATATCCTCTAGATGTCCTTGTTCAACAAGTGATTCTGCATCTTGGTTAGAAACATTATAATGACATTGAGAGGATAAAATCACCTAAAACATATTTTGATTAGTTAGTCAAAATAAAAAAAAGAGTAGGGACACGGTGACGTAATGGCCTGAAAACAACACAGAGGGGGGAGTGTGCTATTTTTTCCTTTTATCCTAAATTGTTCTTTTCCAGTGTGTTTACATATTTTTTTAATGTATTTTCTGTGTTTTTTTCCCTCTGGTTTCCACTTAAAGTCCCGTTTCATTTGTTGAGTTTCTTGCTGCAATGTCAATAAGAATTTGTAGGATTTTATTTCACCTGGGCATTGGCATTTGTTTAGTTGCCTTTTTACAGGGTTAACTATGAATCATCAAAGTTTTACTCTCAATAAATGCATACATAATTTTCTTTGTCTAGGCTCTAGGGTAAATGCCATGAAAGCAGAGTCAAACCACAAAAAAATTGTGACATGATTTTGTTGAAGAATAGAAAACTTGAAGCATGACTGTTGGCACTGCAACGTCTATTCAAGGAATGTTCTCGAAGACAATGGAACACTCCTGTAAATCCTCCTACTCTTGTTTATTGCGCATCACCTTTTTTTTTTTCTCTGAACCAACCCTGTCCACGTCATACGATTAGTGCACTATGAGGATATATATGGTATTTTCTCTGAACCAACTCTGTCCACATCATATGATTAGTGCACTAGAAGGATATATATGGTATTTTCTCTGAACCAACCCTGTCCACATCATATGATTAGTACACTATAAGGATATATATGGTATTTTCTCTGAACCAACCCTGTCCACATCATAGGATTAGTACACTATAAGGATATATATGGTATTTTCTCTGAACCAACCCTGTCCACATCATACGATTAGTGCACTATAAGGATATATATGGTATTTTCTCTGAACCAACCCTGTCCACATCATATGATTAGTACACCATAAGGATATATATGGTATTTTCTCTGAACCAACCCTGTCCATGTCATATGATTAGTGCACTATAAGGATATATATGGTATTTTCTCTGAACCAACCCTGTCCACATCATAGGATTAGTACACTATAAGAATATATATGGTATTTTCTCTGCTGAGTTGCCTGACTTTTCTATGCACATTTGCAACCTGTGTGGGCACATTCCTTCAGCAGCTTCACAGAATAAAAGCTGAGACACTTAACCTTTCGGCAAGGCTGTCTACCTACAAGCCCAGTTTCAGAACGCAAAATATGCAATATGCGCTGCGTTTGGATCCATGATTCACAAAGGTACAGAAGTGTCAGCCCTGCTGCACAGGTGTCTGAGTATCAACAGGAGAAGAGATGAGAGAAAATGTTGAGCAAACGTGGGCGGTACTTAAAACCAAATATAAATAACTAAAATATGGAAGTAAATAAAGAACGTCTGATAACAACTTCATGGAGCCAATAGATATCTTTTACAAAATGATAAAGCTAAACAAGTGAGGATGGGAGGTGTATCTTGGGATTGGTCATTTAGATTTATAATTGTATTCTGTTTGGCCTGCAGCCGCCTTCACTGACTGAACTACCAATAGACAAAATGCATACCTTCGGGTCAAGTGGAGTTAGTCAGACTAGTGCCACGTCAGTCCAAACTCAGAGAGCAATTCCACAAATTTTATTTTTGTCTACACCCTCAGTAGTTTTGAGGAAGGAAGTATCTTTAAATTATGTCTGACTTGTACTCCCCTAATTCTGTGGCAAAAGGCTCTTGGTATTGTTAATAAGGCCAAAAGAACAGTTCTGTTTATTATCCAAATTGTTTTGTTTTTGAAGTATGGATGGTGTCCATGACTAACAGCTAACTGACTAACTAAAATTTCTTCTCTGTAAGTCCACCAGGATCACATGCCCACCTTTTCACACATTGTTCGGAGCTTACAGAACTGAAAGTCAGTAGTTGGGTCTACTCTGAAAACCATGAGAGTCACCGTGATGGCAGAGTATCAAAACAAAGACTGAGTTGCCAGGTTGTACCATACACTGGGACACTTCCAAGTATTAATCACAGATCTTTAACCAATTTCCAACCCTATTTCATGTATAGTAATAGAGATACCTCTATACAAAATGTGGGCATACCAAAAGCATTATTTGTAGGTGACACGTTAAGAAACTTCAAATGCTGAACTTTTAAATGTCTTCTTTGTGGCCGTTATAATGGACCATTCCGTAAAGTGTGTGGAGAACTCCCTAAGCTGCATGGGTTAACTGCTCCCCACCAAGCTGTCCTGAGACGCAGAGCCCTGTGCACCTGTTGGCCCGGCTGCACCACCAGACATCCTTGGAAAGGGGCAGACCCCCTCCACAGGTAGCGATAAATAAATTACCATATTTATCTGACCAACGCAGGGCTACTGCGCAGAGAGTAAATAGTGGCCCAATTATGGAAAAGAATGTGTTGCTCCTTGAATATATGTTTACCAAGTCAACTCAAGAGCACCCTAATTCTAGTGCTTGGGTTTCGAGTCAGTCGGCTATTGAGAGGAAGATTTGACACAACCGTACATTAGTAAACAGTGCTACATACCTTTTGTAAAGATTCCCACGTGTGAGAATTAGTTCAAATTTGAAACCAAATTTGGTGATTATGGTAATGAATTACGTATCTACAAATCAACACCTGTCACTAAAATGTCACCTTGTTATCTACGTCGTGCACCCCCCTTCCCCCAATCCTGATGGCTGCTCTCCTTACACGTACCAGGGTTGTGCCAGCCTCTGTGTCAATGGACTCTAATGTGGTCCCCATGGTACCAGTGAGCGATCCACTTGGGTCTTCTGGAACATCTGGCATGCATTGGTCTGCTGGGATTTGGATTTATATTGGTACAAACACGTAGAATCACAGCCACACAGTTTCCTGTGAGTACAAATTTGTTTCGTGTGTAACTTTTCATCAGCCTCTTCTAAATATTTGCAAAGCCCCTAGTTTGATTGAAGGTTACTGAGGTTAATACAGGTCTGTTTAACTTGCATATGCGTTTGTGTGTAACATTATGCATGGTCACACCTTGGTAGGTATCCAACTCTCCTTTGCAGGAACCTGACACTAAGCCACAGCCCCAAGTGGGTACCTGGGCAACATGTTCATAAAACATATCAGAAAACAATGGTCTTTTTTATAGACACTAGATTAGTGGTTCACATTGTGAATTGTTCCTGTATAATTGTGACCATCGATCAATTTGTCCAGTAATGCCCAGACATAGCTTCGGTGTTTTTGTGTGTTTTTATTTTTATCGCAATCCTACAGTCTATGAAAATACATGAACACAATATCTTT
>JAVQIZ010229533.1:0-10283 GCA_036023535.2 Galaxias brevipinnis | reverse complement strand
CCCCTGTTACCTGGACAAAGAAGATAACCAAAAAAGTTGGGTTCCGAAAGGAGAAGATGTCTAGCATAGAGCATAACTGGAACGTGTCTATGACGGCTAGTTACTCGGCAGGGGATCTCTCTGCAGCTTTTGCCAAGTACCAGTTCTCAGTCACTGCTGAATACGGGGGAGCAAGTGTTAACACAGAGACTCAAGAGTGGAATGAAGCAACCGAAGTTGAAGAAAGCATATCCATGACGATAAAACCCAATGAGAAAATATATGTCTGGCAGTACAATCTGGGCTTTGGCAATGAAGCAGTGCTGTTCTGTCGTGACCTCAAGCTTAATGAGGTCCCCACACCCCCCACTGACATACCACTTCCTCCTTCAAAATAACTGATGGCAGCAGTAATAAAATAATACAAAGTAATTAAAATAATGATAAGAAACCTCTTATTTTTAAAACATATTTTAATAATGGATAGATAATGATTGAAAGATAAATAAAACAAGACAATGAGATAGTTAGAGAGAAAGCCTGTATTGCTTTTTAATTGCTTCGATTACTTTTAGTCTTTTCTTCCTTGTATGTTGATTGCTTTATGAAAACACATTAGCCTATATGTGTATGAAGTGTGCCCTTCAAATAAATTTGATTTGACATGATGTTCTGGTGCTGCTTCTTGGTCTCACTGTGTCAGAGAGCAGATTGGGTATGAAGAGGTGAGGAGATAGGCAACCAACCCATAGATATAGTAAACATAGATCCTCGAAGGCCGCTGCTGTATGTCACCGCTATGCGTCTGCAGGTCCACCATGTTGGAGCGGTCAAGATCCGCGGGTAGACAAATAGAATGTGCATTGAGAGAAGGCAACAAAGCAGACAAAATCAACTGTAACTCGCCTTATTCTTAACTGATTTTCATGAAATTTGGTTTGTTATAAACGTGGGAAATTGAACATTACACGGGTTACTTCTTGGAATTAAATTCAGATACTGGGGGTGGATCTAATCAGCTCTATGCCAACACATCAACCTTTTGAATAGCCGCAACATCCACTGGGACATGCAGGCTCCGATATATGAATAGGAAACATCAGGTAGGTGTAAATTATTTAGAATACCAGCTTTTGTGAGTTTATCCAAAAATTTAGATTTCTATATCTATCATATTGTTCTAAAGCCGTTATTTATTTATTATTAGAAAATTCTCAGGCTGAAGTTAAGAGAAGAACATCCAGTCAGTTCAGTTTTACACCCCCAAGACACGTTAACTCCACTTCTGTAGGCTAGACAGTTGCCATTACACAAACAATGTCACAAATATTGTAGATCTCAAATATAACATTTTCATCTTCAATAATTCACTTTAGACAATGACATATACAATACAATACAATTAAAAAAGTACAATATAATTGTGAGGGTTCTTATGCACAGACCAGGGAAACAATATAATCTGTTCCGGGAAACACCCCTTTTAATCACGAGAACAGGTGTATACACACAGGCGTTTCTGTTTGGGATCTTTGTCCCGTGTGTCGAGGAGTCTCCTGCTCCTCCGTGTCAATCCTCCTACTGAAACAAACAGACATTCATAAATAACCCTCAACTCACTAATCATTAGATTCAACACACCTGTCGCCAGTCCATGATCAGCCAACTGAAGCTCTCCCCACCATGGTCCTGCAGCGCCCTCTACTGGACAGATGCCGTCACAACCCTACAATAATATAGTACTATGCTATAATATAATTGTACAGTATAATAGTATAATATAGTACCATATAAAATAATACTACAATATAATAATACCACAATATAATAATATAATAATACAATACTATAATTTGATAATGCAATACAATACTAGTGTGTGAAGTGTTTGAGACCAATGTCCAGAATCAGATATATAGTGCAGTCATATGTAAACAAAATAATTGGGCTCTAGAGCAACTAGGTATAATGAAAGAAAAAGTTGTTCCCTGTCTTGGACAAACTCAATTCCTCTCCATCTCACACTTTTCAGCAACATGTGAACACCTTTAATCAATATCCTTGAAACAGTACAGTTTTACAGAGCTTTTTCCTTAAGCTACCACTTTGCAATTGCTGAGTGTGAAGTTTGGCTATGTGGAACTGCCTCAACTTGTAGTAGTAGTAATTTATTTTTCGGTCATTATTTTCAATTTTCCAAAAGGAATGCACATACAAATACTTTGCTAACAAAACCATTAAATCTTAAGCAAAATAAACAAAATAATAATAAACAAAAAGTTGCAATACTGGCAAATACAATACACAATGGCAATCATACCTCAGTTTTATATTTGTTGATTGATTGTTCATTTTTGATTTATTTGTCAAGTGAACTAGCCATTCTAAATGAATTGTCACAATTATTCCACAAGTTTGTGTACGTTGCTGTAACATATACAAGGTATATATATATATATATATATATAAAGATACACTATATACACTGTAAAAAATTATTTGACCTTTTAGTTAGTTCAGCTTGTTTTAATAAGTTAGCTGTACTAAAATTAAGAAAACATTGAGTCAACTTGTTATTTCAAGTTGGAACCTGACCAACCGATCAAGCAAAACATATTAGTCAATGCAATTTAGACATTCAAGTTTACTCTAGAACAATTGAATTAACATACTTCTTATCATGTTCTGGTGGCATGCTGTTTCATGGTCTCACTGTGTCAGAGAGCTGATTGGTTATGAAGAGGTGAGGAGAAAGGCAACCAACCAGCTGGAGAAGGCCATGGTCCTGGAGCCTGACAATGCTGAGGTCAAGGAGCATTTTAGGACAATAAAACATCCAGGGCCCAGACCACTAAGCATATTCTACTTTAGCAGCAACACACAAGACACTTAGAAAAGTGGATGTACTTATAAATTATGTCAATTAGTTATAAATCTATAGGTCCAATGGGTAATTAAACTCTGGTTTTATTCTAGTAAAAGAACTAACGTGAGCCGTTGCAGGCTAGCAAAAACACCCGTCTGTCACTGATCGCTTATAAACAAGATGGTGTAGGCTACATTTACAAATGACGGTATAGCTACATAGGCAGTGGTGGCTGGTGAAAATACATTCTAGGTGGCGTTGTTCCATATTCACTATTCATCCCAATATAATTGAACACAGACTGCAGGATACCAGGGCTCCATAGAAATTATTTAATGTCAAATTTGAAACGAAGCGTTCTTACACAAAAACATCTGGAGTGCAATATATTGCTGGATGATGCATTATGCTTATGCCAACTATATAAAGAAAAATGGGGTCTGTGGAACAGTACAGTACACACACAGTGCGTGTCATCTTATTTGTACATTAATTTTGCCCTTCTGTACTTCTGAGCAGCAAACTTCTCAATGACCCTATTATTGAAGTCAGGAATGGTTCTGATCAGTTCTTTCTCCACGGAGAGCATAGCCAGAGCATCCAGTCGATCATGTGTCACAGTGTTCCTCAGGAAGGTCTTGATGGTCTGAGAAGTAGAGAAGCACCTCTCGGACTCCGCCGTTGTCATGGGCGTTGTGATGAGGATCTTCAGCAGACTGACCGTCTCAGTGAAGGTTCCCTGAAGGTTGTTCTCCTTGAAGAACCGAAGGAGAGCCAGTGCACCACTGCAAGCCTCAAACTCGTCGTTCTCATAGATCAGGGACAGTTCTGTCTTGAGCTTGGCCTTGTTCAACATGGGGTAGGCCTCCAACGTGAATTCCAGCGCTGTTTCTGGGAATTTCAAGCAGTGTTCTCGGAACAGATCTCCTAGCAACATTGTGGCACTGACAAGGTGATTGGTGAAAGAGAACCGCTCCTTGGCATGATGCAGTATGATGTCACACACCTATGAGACGAGAACCAAACAGAATTTAAAAAACATCCCGTCAGTACACATTGTAAGCTGCTGAATTGAATGTTCCCTTTTCTCAGTCTAATTAAAGACCTCATCATCATCATCATCATCACTTTGTGGCAAACAAGGACAGCTCACTGCTTAATATCAGGAATGAGAAATAACCACATGTAAACCCTTCAGTGTCTGCCTTCCCTCAGTAGTTGTGTGCTGAATGGAACCTATCACATGACAGAACGTTATATTATTTAGTTATTTATGGTATAACTCTTATTACATAGTTATTTATTGTATAACTTATTACATATTTATGGAATAACTAATTATTACACAGGTATTTATGGTATAACTTATTACATATTTATGGTATAACTCTTATTATTACAGTTATTTATGGCATAACTTATTATATCATAGTTATTTATTGTATAACTTATTACATATTTATGGTATAACTCTTATTACATAGTTATTTATTGTATAACTTATTATTACAGTTATTTATGGTATAACTTATTACAGTTATTTATTGTATAACGTATTATTACATAGGAACTGAAGAAGGCAGTCAGTGAAAGCAGAGGGTAATTCTACACATCTTTACACAATAAATCATAACAAAGGGGAAACCCCTAATGTCTTATAAAAACAACTTTATGACAGCTCACCGTCTGGTGCATTCCCCGGTCCAGTGTCCTGCGTCTCTTTGCCGCTTGCTGCTGCACAGGGCCATGGTGGTCCCCATGCCCTGAGGGAATGCAGTCCCTGACCCCAAACATTCAGTTAGCATCCACAATTAGGCTTTCAGAAACTCACCTACACTGGAGCGCTACGGCGAGCCTGTCATTGTGCTTTATAACCTGTACAATATCATCCCAAACTCATTTCCTATTCTCGCCCTTCAAAATGTCAAGATAATTGGTTTTGACTTGATAGTGTGTTCTGTAATGCACGATACATGTATTTACTGAGTGCAAAAAATGTTATACATTTTCTCAAAATAAGCATTTTCTTAGCCAATGATAAATCCTTATTTACCTGATGGATTTCATGCGGTCAGTGAACCTCTGGATGATTTCTGTGATGTACACAGGGTCTATGTCCTTCTTCTGCAGCTGGTTAAACAGCGTATCCACATGTGGTGTGATCAAATGAAACAGTGTAAGGAAAAAACAGAACTCCTGGTCTTCCAGCATTCTCACAAAGCCTCCAGCCTCTCTGACAGTTGCAGGATCAAAGTTACTGGAGTCTCTGATGGTCTGAAAACACTGCAGGAGGTCATCCTTGTGCTTATACACAGCAGTGACAGCATGGCTGTGGAAGTCCCACTTCATCTTAGAAGTTTCGGGAAGTTTTTGTCCCACCACCTGATCAAGCACGGCGGTTCGCTTGGACGACCGCGAGAAGAACGCAGCGAATCCTTCGAGGTCGGAGAAAAAAAGACCAATCTTGGGGATGTGTGACGTCGCCTGCTGCATGACGAGGTTCAACTGATGAGCGTAGCAGTGGACATGGTGTGCATTCCTGTAGACGGCAATTACCTTCCGCTGCACTCCGCCTGTGGCTTCCCTCATCAAGGCAGCCCCGTCATAGGCCTGGGCGATCAATCGGCTCTCTTGTCCCTCTGGGAGGAGAGTGCCTAGCCTCTCTAACAGCGCTGTGGCGATTGTGTTGGCGGTTGCATTCTGAAGAGGGATGAACTCGAAAAAACGCTCTTGGACGTTGCTGTGTCTGTCGATGTATCGTAGCAAAAGTGCTAACTGGCAGCGGGCGGAATTATCAGTTGTCTCATCCACCTGAATAGCAAGATAATCAGCCTTTTTCACCTCCTCCACAATGTAATTCTTCAGCACTGACAGCATGCAGTCCAGAAGTTCGTTTTGCACCGTCTTTGAGCCGCCTTTGAACACGGTATCCATCTTAAGGTGCTCTTCCAACACACCGCTTAGCGAGGCATCAAGATCGACTAAACCCCTGAAAACACCGGGGTGGTCTGAGGACTCAGTCTCATTGTGGATGCGTAAGGCCTGCTCAAAGGCCCCGCAGAACTTAATACCATCAATTATCTTGGATAAAATGTGTCTGTTCTTACACACCTCTTCGTTGTGCTTCCTCACCCCAATCCTGTGGCCTTGGTCCAGCTGGGTAGCTATGCTAACTCTGCCTAGCATGGCTAGCTTGACTGTGTTCTTCATGTGTGCTCTTGTACACTCGTGTTTCTTAACCTTTTCAGCTAAATGCTTCATGTCTCTTACTCCTTTTACAGTCCACGTTGTATCTGTTCCCTCCGTTTTAAATAGTAAGCATGGGAAGCAAAACACGGCGTTGACGGAACTGCAACCAGCTAGCCAAGCCTTTCTTTTGTACCAAACAGGGGGGAAACCTCGCATGTAAGTTTTACCTTTTTTGCTAGCCTCTTGTCTGATTTGGATGTCAGGTTTATCAGGGCCAAGCTCTTTGACTTTTAATTGCTCCACCAAAGATCTCCTTTGAAATGGATTTTTGATTAGAGATCTTACTGAATGTTTGCTGACTGTAGTGTCAGGGGCTTGAGCAGCTGGATGAAAGAAAAGAAAAGAAAAGATTACATTCCATAACATGACATATTTAACTTAGAGACCTGAGCTTTTTTTTGCTTTGCATAGGAAAATAAAATCCAAAAATTAGATTTCATCAGATTACCTCTCAAAATCTCCTTAGGAGAAAGTGACATGTAGTCTCACATTTGTCTTAAACTGAGAAGTGAAGATCTCAGAATTGTTTCTATCGAGTCTCGTGTATCTCCAAGTATTTATGTGAAGTATTTTATCTCAAAGTTCATCTAAGTCATCAAAATCAAGTTCTCTTTAACTTCCCTTTTGCTCCTAAGAGGCCTTTAGGAGCAAGAAGTCAGAGACAAATGAGCACATGTGAGACAAAATTAAGAACAACTTTATTGCTCCTAGACAACAATGTGTCAGAATTTTCCTCTCGGAAAGACCTGATCATTATAAATACAAAGTTTTTACAGGAAGTTGTTTTTGAAAAAAATGATATCCTCATTTGAGGACAACTGGTTTATTTTACGATAACACAATAAAGTCACCAGTGAGTAAACAAAATATAAAACTGTTTATTTATTACTCCAGAGTAGGAATGCTCTTTTTTTCTAGTATAAAACTGTTAAATTAATTTCAATGCATTATATGGCAGTACAAAAACTTAATTGCAAACAATGCAACATATCTAAAAGCCTTGTGATTTGTTCGTTTTTAACTATGACAACTGAATTAATTTCTTGCGCCATACTCCAAACATTGCTCACTGTCCTTTTTGTCTGTAGTCTGTCACACTTTTAGCCTGTGTGAAACGCTGCAAAACAGTTGCGTTCAGTCTGCAAGCATAGGAACACAATACATGTCATACACCGCACACGAGACTTTCCAGAGCAGCCTTTTACTCTGCAACACACTGGGTTTTTCGGGTTGACCATCTCTGGAAGATGTGCAGCACAAGTTGTGCGGACTGAGACATGGGGTACTAGAGTGAACTGATGTTTTTTGCCTTGTTGCAAAAGGTGTGCATTCCCTTCCTTTACATGTTCGACATCAGTGTCACACTTGGTCAAGTATGCCTGGGCAACTGTCATGCGAAACTCTAGGAAGTGCATTACATCCTTTCTTGGTGTATGACGTTCACTGTTGTCTTGGCGATACAATAGCCAGCTGTTGGCTAAAGAGAGATCAGTGAAGTGCATCAGCATCCGAATTGTCCACTTCTTGGTCCGGACACTCTTTTGGTAGTAACTCATCATCCTATCTACCAAGTCAGCCCCACCCATCTTGGAGTTGTACTTGCTCACAATACTTGGTCGTGTGACTGTCACATATTGTTTGTCTTTCTTGGATCATCGCTGGCAGGTATCTTCAGGCTGTTCAGCATGAACAGCGGAAAGCATCAATATTGGTTTGTGGTCAAACCACCTCACTACACATACCTTCCCATCTCCCCTGGTAACTGATGCTGAGGCACCTCTTCCTTGCTGTTTCACGCTTTGGTCACTTGGTAGCTTCTGCAGTACTACGGAGACCCGGTTCTTCATTACTTTACCAGTCAGGTACACCCGTTTCTCCAGCATTTGATCCACAGCTTTCATGCTTGTGAAGAACCGATCACAGTATACTTTTGTACCAGGATGCAGAGTTTTGACCAGACATTCGATGATCAAGGCTGCCAAACCCAGTCCCTCCGCTTCCTGAACCTGGAAACTCAGTGCATTTGCACCTTGATACACTTCAAAGTCCAGCACTATGCCACCCGCTGAAACCAGCACAAAGTTCTTCATGCCAACTGGATTGGGTTTTCGAGGCACATATTGTCGAAATGGCCAGGCTCCTGTAACTGGGATCATCTGCTCATCAATTGACACATATTCCGGTCGAGCCTGAAGCAAGCAGCCTTTGAGAATGCGATCCATAAAAGGCCTCATCTTTCAGAATCTGTCAGTTTTCCTCATGTCTTCTGAAATGTCACCATCAATGACAACTTTTAGATGTTTCTTCAGTTTGAAAAATCTGTCAAGCCTGATTTTGTCGCTAATAGCAGGGATTCGTAATGCATTGGACCAGTACATAGTCATTTGTGGAGAAGGCACACAAGACATCAAAATTGATGCTCCAAAAACATGATAAATCTCATCTACTGAAGTGTTGAGACAGCTACCACTGTAAGCTAGTGGCATAGAATTTGTGCAGTAAGCAATGTGTTTCATCAACTCTGTGTCAATGTACTGCTTCACATAGTCCAGTGGCTGCCCGTCCTTTCGCGCATTAAGCCTTTCATCTTCAGCCTCAAACTGAACTAAGTCTGGAGTAAATGCAGCAGACTTCCAGCACTCTCCACATCCATCTTTGAAAGGGCCTGGCCTGTGGTCTCCAAATCCATCTATGCTAGCTCCTGGTCTGTGCTCTCCATGCCCATCTTTAATAGGTCGTGGCTCAGCATGATTGTCAACACTTTCACCACGCCGACGTTTACGCGCAGGTCCTCTGGACCTCTGCACATGTTTGGATGCTTGTGGATAGAGTTGTGGCTCACTGTCACTATCATAACTGCTCTGCTGATCAGATTCTGGTGAATCAGTTGGAATATAATCTCCATCACTTAGCAGTTCTACACCAGGATCATCGGCATTACAATCAGACCACTCCTCCACATCAGAGTTATCTCCTGCGATTGCATTCAGCAATCTTTCTGCTCTTGACAGAGTAGAATCGCCTGGAAAGTATCACATAAGACTGAAAATGTAATTTTCAATGTAGACTAATTAGTACCACATGAATTATTTATACTCTTGTAGAACTATTTATACTCTCGTAGAGCTATTCAAATTCTTGCAAACTGTTGGTTTCTTCCAAAGCTACGTTTCCTTTTACAAATTCACGTTGCATAAATGATAGTAAAGTTCCTATGCCCTCATACGAGTACTTCCTGATTAGCAGCGCCTTATCTTTATAGGACTGCTAAAATGTCAAATGTGTATGCTATATCAATCTATAAACGTTATCAAGCATAAATAAACAAGTTTCAATCATGAAATTCGATGAGGTTTCGTACCTTGCTTACCTTTGTCTCAGGATCGGCTGAAGAACTACTTGGCTGAGATGCCTGCCATCTTGTTTTTACCCTGATTACTGTATTATGCTTTTGCTACCACTAGACGCACCCAAAAGGTCTATGAATGAGGATGACAAGTCTAAGGTCAGCAGAATGACGTACAAGGTGCTGCGTAGCCAAAATGTAATGTCCTCATATGAGGACATAGGGTCGCAGGCAAGACGGTTAATCCTGTCTTTAAAAAAAGTATATATTTCAGCCCTTAAAACTTGATTACTAAATTAATTTCATGATTCAACTCTTCGTTTTTTTATCCGGAAGACGCCCCTGCCACGTGACTTTCTCAGTCTAGCAGTACTCACAGATCTCCGTGCCAAAGTTGATCTGCTTGAACTCTTCACAACAGTCAGCCCCACAGAAGTAATACAACTCGCTCTGTGGGGTACACAAAGACACAGACACCTTAATATAAACACATTGAAAACAAGCCTCTGTGTGCTATTTGTTAAGAAAGACAAATGTTTGATATGCCATAAAAGCAAGAGTACGGTTGACAGAATTAGCGATTCCACACACACACACACACACACACACACACACACACACACCTTATGCTGAACGAGTACAGCCTTGGAGGAGATGAACGAGCAGCACTGGGAGCAGGACAGCTTGACGTCGTCGACAGCAGGGATGGTTGTAGTGGTGCTGGTGGAGGCGGTGCTGGTTGTGGCAGGTAGGGTGGCGGAAGTGACGGTGCTGGTAGGGGGAGGGACGGCCACCGTAAACCTCTGGTCGGTCTTACTGCTCTTCTCCTACAAAGAAGCACAG
>JAVQIZ010229532.1:0-28146 GCA_036023535.2 Galaxias brevipinnis | reverse complement strand
CACGCACACGAACACACACACACACACACACACACACACCATGTAGAGCGCAGTCCAATGATCTACACCACTTTTTAGTAAGCTTGAAGTAGTCTGGTCCAAAATTCCATTACGTTGTTGTTCATATACTGCTTAAATGATGTGGTAAGCTAAACTAGCTAACTAGGCTCTGCTACGATAAGATTTCTATCACAGTGTCTCGGTGACGCTGATGGAGAGAGAGAGAGAGAGTCAAACCTGTTGGCAGCTCCTCCACACCTCCCTGCACAGCCACTCCACCTTCTTCAGCTTCATGCTCCAACCTGGGACAGTCCTCCACACTCCTCCTCTGCCGACTCCTTCTGCTCCTCTATCTGCTTCCCCCCTTTCTGCCAGCCGCGGAGCCTCGGCCTACAATCACCTCTTTCTTCTTCCCATCCGATCCCTCCGTATCTGGAGTAAGAAGCACTCGTCCCTCCCTCCCCCTTTTCTCACACGGCCGAATCAGGTCGATCCTGTGATTGTCCTATTAACGTACCCTCTCCTCCTCCTCTTCCTCGTGTTTCGGATGACATTACACTTCTTCAGTTCCCAAGCGGGAATACCCTTTTCCTGTCCCTCAAACTTCCAAACGTTTCTGTAGTTTCCCACTCTTACCATGACATCATGATCATTCCTCAGAATGGTCAGGCTTTCCTGTCCACACAATCAGATCCCCTTGTGGCTCAGAGGAAGCCCAGGCTAACAAGACTGGTAAACAAACACAAATACACACACACAACTGGCCGAAGCCTGATCCAGCCAGCCCATAGACTGTAAACATTAGCGTGATCGTTTCCTTAACAACACGGATGGAGAGTATTTACTTTGAATTTTACTGTGACTAAAAAAATGCGCTAACCCCAAGCAGAAACATTTTCCAGCGGTAACGCTAACATAGGCAAGAACACGTTCCATATCTCCCATGCTGGTTTACGACAAGACAGTGAAATTCTATTGCTGAGCCTCGCCCATCCACTTGTACTGCCACCATGGTAAACTCCACAGGTCAGCATGTGGGCCCTATCTCCTTACGGTGCCATGAGGGCAGACTGGCTGTGGTCCACGTCTAGAGAATGTGAAAGAGTACGGCAGTTCTTTGGGCCTACCTGTCCCCCAAGCTGTTTCATGAGGGGCTGGAGTTCACTGAAGAGATCGTAGCCTTGGTGAAAGAAGGTCAGGTGGGCGTACATGAAGGACAGCATCTGGAGGCAAACACATCAGACTGGGTCTCATTCACACTGCATGGAAATGACTAACCTATGGGATCACTTTGTCAAGGATGGGCTCAGAGCAACAGATACTTACCGACTTCAGGATTTCTGATCTTCTCTTGGACTGTAGTACATTGATCTAAATGGAGAGAGAAAAGGCAGGAAATGGCTGATAGGAAAGATTGTCAGAGTGGCATTTACATGCATTGGCAGCAGAGGGAGCTCCTCCTCCCTCTTAAAGTTCGAACACTGTCATCATGCCAGAGCATACAATAATTTACAGCACAACCAGCTTTTGCAGTTACACCCAATGTGTGTGTGTGTGTGTGTGTGTGTGTGTGTGTGTGTGTGTGTGTGTGTATTTAGAGACGGTTAGGAAGGTTCATTTGTACTGAACTTGTTAAATTGACAATCTAATCCATTCCATTACTAAATATCAACAGCATAAGATGACTATCAACAGTCATACTAAATAAACAGTAACATCATCCAATGCAAACAGGATTTGGCTGCAAGCCTGTCAATATAGCCTTTCTCTAGCGACATTATCAAAGCAACACTAATTAACTTACTAAATCTGCAGCATGTACGTAAAATCCTTAAGCCTCCATTAGCCTAAACCATGTTGGTTTATCCAGACATTTTAAAGTACATTCTCTGTTGACCATCGAGATATGTGAAATTGTGTAATATCGCTCAACTACGCCAAAATAATCCCAGCACTGACCTTTTCTTTGTGTGACAGATTACAGTAGGTCAGCTATGTTTTGGATAGTATACCGAATGTACTGCCGCACCATGGTATAAGAAAGGTCCTGTCTGGTACACACAAAGTAACTAGACAACCAGCAAACACCTTGTATGACACTAGAGGTCATAGAAGGCCACATCATTTAGCTGGTCTGATTTACAGCAGGCCATAAGCACCGACTCAACAGGCCAGGACAAATGAATGTGGTGTGCATGCTGGAACAAAATGATGCACTCGCCCTTTAATATCAGCGTTACGCACAGAAGATTCTGATTGCCTATGTGCTGCAAAGAAGACAAACAGGGCCACCTCCACACGGCCCTTATTCCACAGGGGCGGGCAGCCTCATTTTAAAGGGGATGGGAGGCTCTGTAATACATCAGGATGCCAATGCAGGAGAGACACACTGCTCTTACTGTGATACACTTTCACTTTTGGTTTCACACTGCACCTCCCTGCTCTTCCATATCAAACAACATATTCGTCTAGTTGCAGCAGGTCAGGAAAGGAAGCTACAGCTTAAGTTTGGAAGAAGGAATGCACAGAATCAGACACAGCTGCTGATCGTTGGCATGGCAATTGGAAAGTTTAACTTCCAGAGTTCCAGATGAAATCCCCGATAAACACATTTGGCGTACTAGCTCAATGTTTACTCTAAGACTACGAACAATAGACTTCGTTCTTATCGTCAATGAACTGTATTAATCAATCATCAATTTGTTAAGTTAGATTATATATGTCAAGATGTCTAATAGCCCTTATTAACAGTATTTTCATCACAAATACCATCTTCTATAGGGTGGATTAGTGTTTGTAGTTTTATTGGAGCTGATGCAGTCATTTCTGAGCGGGGCCACTGGGTGGGCTACCTGGAGGACGTAGTCGAGGACGATGTGGCGGAAGCATTTGCGCGTGGCTGTGAGGATGTTGGTGGCCTCCTCCACCTCGTGCTGCTTGTTGCGGGGAGCCTGGGCGTTCTTCGTCAGCGCCGCCTCCTTCTCCTCGCTCACTTTGTCAAACTGCTTCTTGGACTCTTTGAACTTGCGCAGGTCCCTGGCGGGGGAGAGGGCGACACGTCAATGCATTGCTCCACTCCACGTTCGTACTATCCTCATTCATTAACGATGGGTTCCGTGGGAATCTTCCAAATTTACTAAAGCAACAAAGGACACGACACTTTAAAGATAACGTTTAGCTCAATGGCCTCAGGCAACAGTGTCACAGTGCGCACACAAAGGTTAACAGTCCACTTTAAAAGCCAACCACCTCAGTATTAACAGACAGATTTTTGAGTCTATGGCATGAGCCAAAGAGAAGAAAACTTTGATGTGGTCTGGCTGGTTGCTGTTCTTTCCCAGGTCCATTGTGTCACGCCTTTTTCTACACAAACAAGGTTTGGGTATTAGTTGTATTTATTCTGGGAAGCAGATGAACTAAATCAGGCTCTTTGGGGTCAAGGTCCAGGCTGGCTTTGAGAAAAGAATCTTTTAGGATCAGAACATGGCATTTACAATTAAACTCTATAAAATTAATTATTCAACAAACTTCTAACTCAGATTTCCCCCCCAGATTAGTGTATTGTCAGCACAATCGCTGTACATGGGAACGGAACACCCTTCAGGAGCCATAACAGCTCTTCTTGTAAAGAGCCTGGAAAGTGGAGCCTGTGTTCAAAGCTTTGCATCGCCATCTGTTATCAGTCAGGAGCGGCGAGAGCTTCAGTGAGATTAAGTCACCTTGAATTGCTCAGGAGGAGTTAGTAGTTGTTGGGGAATCCTACTCCAGGCAGTCTAGCAAGGTCAAGCTGCTGATGTAGGAGTTTTGTGTGCAAAGACGGTTAGTCTTCAAAAAGAAAAGAACTAACAATAGCACCTCTATAGCTGCTGCACTCTGATGTAAACTGTCTGGAATAATGTTTGAATGCACACACACAGACACACACACACACACACACACACGCACGCACACACACAAAAATCATATTGTAGCACCTTTTAAATTTAGATTTGGGGTAAAATTTATTTTGGGGAATGTTCATGACAATAACAATTGTATTCTACAAGCCTTTAAAAATGTTTCATCTTGTTATATATCATATGTATATATTACAGTATGCCAGTACTATGTGGCCCTCAATGTAAAATATGTCCTTCAGTATATAATTACTCTGCCATTTCTTTCAGGTCCTAGACCACGACCTCATCTGACAGTACTAAAATGTAAAGATTATGTTAATCACCATGGACTTCCTGGTAAAGATTGCACGATGGTGAAGTCAGACGTTTCGTTTCAGGTA
Source organism: Galaxias brevipinnis (assembly GCA_036023535.2). Taxonomy (NCBI): domain Eukaryota; kingdom Metazoa; phylum Chordata; class Actinopteri; order Galaxiiformes; family Galaxiidae; genus Galaxias; species Galaxias brevipinnis. The sequence continues at coordinate 23,867 of JAVQIZ010229532.1, read as the reverse complement.
AAAGTCAGAGTCTGTGTTCTTTCAGCCTTAATGAAATGAATACTCACTCTTTGACAAACGTTTGAAGCTGGGTCTTGATTGATCTCTGGGCCTGGTCAAATAATATCTGTGGACAGGTGAAAAGAGAATGATTGGTACTTAATGAACACTACCTGACTTTTTTTCAAGTAAACAAGAGCAGTGAATTGACTGGACATCCTTTTTAATCAGCCACTTGGGTATGTGTTGTTTAAAGAAGGTGACTGAAGCCTGAGAAAGAGCTAGCCTCTGTCCTGACCACCTTATGAGACGGAAAACACCGAAGAACGGCGATGCTCTCATTTGTTCCAGTGAATCACACCACATTAACCTGCATACTTCTCCTAAACAACAGCATGTCAGCAGAATGCTCTAGGGCTTCATGTGGTTCCAGCTTGGTCTCCTCATGTAGGGGCGACACTGGAGCCTACACAGACTGTGTGTGTGAGAGAGAGGGGTAGTCTAGGAGTCTGGGTTGACCAACACACGGAGCTCTGTGCTTAACTGATCATGTGCCTCCCCAGAGCGCTGAGCTACAAACCTTACACAGCAGTCAGCTGATGTGACCGCCGTGTCAAAGTGTTGAGTCACCCTCTAAAGCCGGCCTGGTGGTTTCTTAGGGAAGGTTAGAGTCTTCTGTGTTTGGTCACAGTCCCAGTCCTAAGGCCCAGTCCAGTGGACTAGGGAGGGCAAGAGGGTTCTAGTCTCGGTGACAACACTTCGACTGGTGGACTGTAGGAGCTAAGCCTAAAGACTTCTCCTAAACAATGATCCAGCTGGTGCAAGCTAGCGCAGTGATTTTGGACTGTGAAACACCAATAACTGGGGCGCTGACAGAGCTGTTTAACAAAGCAGGACGCTTGCTCCCTGTAAAATGGAGTTTTATGATTCGGGTTAGAAAGAAAAGAAGAAAAGAGCTTAAATTATGACAAGATTATATTCATGGCAACCTGTCATCATACGGTCCTTAGTATAATTTGACCAACAACAAAGTTGAGAAAAATAATACAGAACTAAAAACCACACCGCACGTCCATTTCTTTGTAATTTCCCCAAAGTGGGACAAAAATAAAGATGATCGTGTATGCAGTCGTACCGTGTGATAGTTGATCATCTCCTGCAGACTTTCAGCAAACTTTGTGAGGCTGGACTGTGGGGAAAAGAAAAAGCCCCATCAAACAGTGGAGTCAAAACAGATGTATCACGCACATTCAGCGGAGCAGGCGTCCATCGAGAAGTGGACTCACAGCTGACAAGACATAAACATTAGGTTGGCTTGGCATGGGCAGGAGGAAATGCCTCAATGTGCAATGGGACTTGAGCTATTTTGTAGCAACAATGGAGCCTAGAGAGAATTTCTTGGCCCTGGACTCTCTCCAAATATGCACTGTGACTGACCCTTAGACCCAGGGGAGCGACTGAGGGAGCGGAAATGCAGGTTTCACTATTCTAAACATGTCACCCACTGAAAGGTAAAGGATTAAGAGGACGGTCTCATCCAGTGACAGCTTTAATTTGACATTTACAATAACTGTAATAGGCCTATGCATGGTGGTTCAAGCTAGGTAATGCCGTTCTCTAACCTCAATGACCTCATCTTTGGTGGACTGATGGGCTAGCTCGCGGACCCCGATGACAAACTGTTTGTTGGCTGTGTTGTAGGCCTTGCCGGCGTCAATCATCCCAATACACAGCTTGACCAACTAGAGAAGAGCAAAGAGATATGGACAGAGAGAGCGACACAGAGACAGAGACAAAAACAGTGTTTGCCATTGCGGGGATCTTATTCCATATTCAAAAGCTACCGACGACACATTTCCTTTCATTAACATGGTTGCTGAATGTGTTGGGGCTGGTTGCTACAGACGCAAACACAGAAAAAGTTAAGAATTCCCTTCTAATTAACAAGCTGTTCTCCCTCTGACTCATTGAGGGCAAAGATAATCCCAGGGTTATGCAAGTCGACAAACAAACTCTGGCCCTTCTCCACTCAACCCCCACACAAGAGAGAGCCCTGCTGAGGAGGGTGTTTAGCTGAAGCCTAAATGGTTGTCTGCTCCGGAATGAACAGCAATCTGAATAAGGGGAAGTCTATTGACGTTTCACACAAACCTCAAAATAAGCTAGAATTTAGTTATTCAGAAGTTAGAATCGGTAAAAATAGACTATTATATGTTCAAACCAATCCTCTGGGGGTAAAAAATGTGTTAGTAAATCAAAATGAAACTACAGTAAAGTGACGTTATGGTTCCTCTCCTCGTTTCCTGGCCCCATGATAAAGCAGAGACGGATCAGAGCCATATGGCAACATGCTCTTGTTTGGGGCCTGAGGGCAGTTGCTTGCCCTCGTGGATTTAAATGCTTTGGATTAGCGTAAGCACGGCTGAGTGTCTAGTCTATTCCTTGTCGACGTATGGCGAGGAGTAATTAAGATGCCGCTCTGGAGGGGCTGAGGTGTTTGAGCTGGAGCAGGACGCCGGAGGTGGGGGCTCTGGGAATACTTTCATTTGGGCAATAAACTTGACTTACAGTAGGACTTGTCTTCACCAGTGATAGTCACAGATTTATCTTTCCAAATCCTCTACAGTGTGAGACAGTCAAAGAAAATCCTACTTGTACGAATTCAAGCGAATGTGGTATTTTTCAATGGTGTCATCTACACTGTTCTGTATGCTCTATATCAGGGGACAGGTGCTTCTGCGGAAGATTTAATATTGGCCTAATAAAGTGTGTGTTGTTTTAAGATGAACCTTGGGAAAGTGCTGGTGTGGTGGTGGCCTTCCCTCCACAGGGCCTTGTAAAGCTCTGGTTTCTAAGAAACCTGTGTTCGGTCCTAGTCACCCCCACCATGACACACACCAACACACACCAACACACACCAACACACACACCCCTCCAGCAGCTTCTTCCTCTACACCACTGCAGGGGAAGCGGCACTTGGGCTGTGGCACGTGAGTCACATTCAAGAGCCAGGGTGGGTCTCTAAAAGCCAAGAACAATGGGCTGCAATCGCAGGAGAACCGTGATCGGTTGGGTAAGCTAGGTGACTCCCTCCCACTCCCACAATGTGGTTTCAGCTGAGATGATCTCAGGTCTGGGAGGACATAGGGGAACAGGGGGGGACATGACGAAGGGAAAGCTGCTGGTAATGTAAAAACAACATTGGTGGGGGTCAGTAATGCCATACAGTAGATCAAACAGTGCACTCACTTTGTCGAGCTTGGACTCCAGCTCACTGACATCCCCCTCCACTTCCTCAATAGTGGCTCTGCAAAGGGAAACACAAAACAATACAGTTGCTTATAGAGACCATTTTGCCGATGAAGCTCTGTTTCAAACATGTGAAAATGACTGAGAATAGGGAACAAAGGACAAGAAACAATTTAAATACACTGCTTGTAATAGAAAGACATCAAATGATTAACCGATAGTGGACCAAAACATTTCATTACAGTTGGATGTGATCTGACATTGATGACCTATGAAAGAGGGTAGATTCCAGAAGTATTTGTAATTGTTTTATATCAAAGGCAGGCACCACTGCAAAAACCACAGGCAAGGCCATTCACTAGGACTCCGACTTGAAATGCTCACTGCATGGGACTAGTCTTAGTAAACACTTAAACATGATTTATGCTCGGCCTCTCACAAGCCGCTGGTTGAGCTTTGCCTCACACTGCGGCTTTCAGTATTTCGATGCATTGAAACAAGGGCCTTGTTGAGAATATTTGGAAATACTGGTAACCGATGAGATATCTGGGCTGATGAAGGTTAAACTCCATAAGAATATCTCAGAGCTGTGGCTTAGCATCGTTCAAGACCATGAACTTCGATTACATAAGCCAACAATACTAATCACACTAAATATAGGGGCATGTCTATTTAACTGTGTGAATGAAACTAGGCTAGGAAATTGCTCACAGCAGTGGCCCTACTTAATTTAGAAAAGAAGCTGGGCCTGTCGTCATTCAGCAGTAAAGGCTTATCTTGGCCTCACCACACATCCTCGAGCTGTTCCTCATTGGAATAATGAGGAGCTGATAAGGATCACTGGAGTTTACAATAAGAGTGTGGAGGCAGCAAATGAAGGGAAGATCAGACTCATTCCTCCATGTTTCGTTAATAAGATGCTGATTGGGCTGTCTTTAAAACGAGGAGTCGAGTCCAGTGGGTCGGTGGATGAGCAGAACGTTGGGATTAAGAGTAACACACAGGGTACCAAGGGGTGGCCCTATCCCAATCCCCAGCCCCCCCGCCTGCCCGCCAGCTGGTTTTGTGGCTGCCGTGAAGTCCCACGATACAACATCTGGACTCTGTTAAGACCAAAACATCAAGAGGGTGGATCTTTAGCAGGCAACCTGCCAGCTAAATTATGTGGGGAGTGAAGCCATGTTTCTTAAACAAACATTCAACAACAGGGAATAATGCTATCGAGCCCTTTGTAAAAGCCACCTATCCAAGCAGTCTATTGAGGGAAGCAGGCGGACAGCAGAGACTGAGCTCAGAAACTACGATGTGGTACAATGGCCCATTCTGACAGATCTGGAAAACTTTATTTGGGTTCACTTCTGCTCTGTAGCTAGTGATCCTCAATGCAATTCTTGATTCGTCAATGCACCCATCAAGGGTTCTTTCCCAGAATTACATAAATGCCATAACAAAAAGCTCTTGATCTAATTAACTACTTCGTTGCAATGGGTAGATCCATGATGATGGACATGTCATTGATAATCACAGCGACCTCGCTGGCTCAATCTAAAGGGCGTAGCCTGGGCTGTGTTTTTAAAGCAGTTTGACTGTGATATGAACAGCTTTGGTAACAAAGACAAGGAAGCTACTGGCCGGTCAAACGCAATAAGGAAGAAGGTATTGGCATGGTCATGACAAAGAGGCCGACTGTAAAATATAAATTACACATGACCAGCTCTGTTTAGGTGTCTGAAGACTTTGTCAATTTGTAGAATATATTCTGAAAGGATGATAACAGGGCTATGTTTGGGCTAGGTCAACGGTCTGCAACATACAGAATTGTACTAGTTGGCACGCAAGCCAACCTGCCACAAACCAGCTAAATGTAAGCTTGAAGTATTCCACACACTTGCAATTCACACTCTGCTTACTTTCAAGCAATGCTAAAGTGTGTGTTGGTTCAACAGCAAAGATTTAATAACTGATACAGATTATGAGAGTAGTTGAGCCTGATAGACCAGTAAAGTCAACAGTGAAACTTGTGTATACACGTCACACAAGGTCTAAAATTATGGTTACAAAAATCTTAAACTGGAACACCACAAAAAAGGTTGCCATTCTGTGGGCTAGCTTGTTCAGCTTGATTAGCTAGAACGGACTGCAAAACACTTCTGACTCAAAGCACTGGTTAGGGCCAAGTGATGGATATACACTTACAGAGCACATTAGGAATAGCTGTACAACCTTCTAATTTCATGCAATTATCTAAATCAGCCAATTGTGTCACGCAGGGCAGTAGTTTGCGGCAGTAGCGTGCGGCAGTAGCGTGCGGCAGTAGCGCTGGCCGATACGGGCCAGCATCTTCAGGTTACATTTACATCGACCATTAGAATGGGGAAAACATTTTGATCTCAGTGATTTTGACCGTGGCATGATTGCTGGTGCCAGACGGGCTAATTTGAGTATTTCTAAAATCTCCTGAGATTTTCACGCAAAAGTCACAACAGTTTACTCAGAATGGTACAACAGAAAGAAAACACACTAATATGCCTTACTGATGAGGTGTCAACTAAGAATGGCCAGACTGGTTCGAGGTGGCAGAGAGGCAACAGTAACTCAGATAACCACTGTACAATTGCGGTGACCAGAGAAGCATAAAGATTGCACAAGGTGTCGAGCCTTGAGGTGGAGGGGCTACAACAACAGTACGCCACGTAGGGTTCCACTTATGTCAGCCAAGAACTGAAAGCTGATGCTGCAGTGGGCACAGACTCACAGAAAGTAGACCGTTGAAGACTGGAAACAGCCTAGTCTGATGAATTTAGTTCTCTGCTGAGGAACCAAGATGGTAGGGTCAGAGTTTTGATGCCGTCAACCATGCACCCAACCGGTATTGTGTCAATGGTGTGGGGAATGTTTTCTAGGCACACCTTAGGCCTGTTAGCTATAGCTTAAGCCTAGGCTAAACATTGTGCGTATATAATATTGTGTATATTATAAGAGCCATTGGATCAATTAATCCCATTCTTCAATAACCAAATTGCATTTTAAATGCAGCTGAAATGTGTGGCAATTTGCTCCATGCATTATGAGCATTGCATATTATCCTACAAAACATGTGAACAACTTACATAAAGCTAGCACATTTCCATTTTCTATACAATCAAAATACTGTCAGTTTTCTCTGGTTAAACTTGCGGGGCAATGTTTCTTTCTTTTTTCTTAACTATTATCTGGCTTTTTACATTTGGAGTGGATGCAACATTTTTATAAAGCAACATTTCACTCGGAAGGGTGGTTCGAGGTCTTGCAAATTATGTCAATATGTAATTTAAATGCATAAATAAAATACATTTAACTGACTAGTATTTATGATGCCGACTAGCGAGGGTACATCCATAGCATAGTGTTCTTAATTCGCCCAGTCTAATAGGAATTCAACACAATTACTATGGGTCTATAGTACACTTCCCTGCAGCTGTGTCTTGCCATACGAGCAAGGGTGTTTTGTTTAATTTGGTATCCCTGGGCTGCTGGGAGAAGTTGTGAAAGTGCTGACTGTGGACAAAAAGGGCCTGGTAAAGCAAAATCTAGGCTGTGGCCAAACAGTTGCACTAAGGAGGAAGGAGAGAACATCAGAGAAACACAAGTCAGTACTTCTAACTCTGTAATCATTCACCATCTCATAGAAACCGCAACCATTGAACCTTGAACACAAGGTGATTGTTCACCACATGGTAAAACAAAATCTATATTAGCTTAGCTCCTGATTGTACTATTTAGTAGAATTCTATAATGTGGTAATTGATATCAAAAATATACAGTTGCATACTGTTTATAAGTCAGCCAGTCCAACGTTGGTCACTGGTGTTTGCGGTCCACACCATGCATTAATTCCATGGTCAATCTGTTATGGAATTTGTGCAATTTCTTCTTTTACAAAAGGCTGCAATTACATTCTATTTGTTTGACACAAATAGGTTTCCTGTGGTAGGAAACTGCAGTGAAACTGAGTAAATAACATAGGAGGTAACACTTAAGGGTCAAGGAAGGGTGGGCCTAGCCCTCTTTACAGTGCTTACAGTGCCATGTCTTTGAACCATTCCAACAAAGAGCAGTCCAAGATCCCACTGAAATAAAGGAGCTGGATTTATCCTGACCTTGAGATATGAGCAACCCCAAAGATATTTCAAAGTCTTGATAATTATATCTACCAAAGTATGCCACAACATTCGGATGACTTTGTTGCCAAATCTAGTTTTTATGTGAAACGGACTTGATTGATTCTCCAAGCTGTTAAATGTAAGTACAGAGAGCTAGCGCAGCCACTTAGAACAGCTGCAGCTGCATGTCTCTAAGTAGCGTGAGAACACGTACTGTATGAAGGTTCACTGAGGAATAGCATATATTTGCACACAATGATCTGAATCAATACACAATCTACATAGCCACAGACAACGGTTTACCCACTGCAGCAGACTCTAGAGGGTCAATACAGAGGGAGTACCTCAAATTCCTACATGTTCCAGCAAGATTGACCACCTCCAACACTACTGTGCATTGGCTGCTATATCGAATCATGTTACCTGACAAAGCAGGTGTCCCGTTTTGTACAGGAAGGGGATATGGCCAAACCTAAATCCTACTCCAGCAATCTAAATAGAACGTGCATTATCGCCAAAAAGGTTTCTAGAGTGGAGATAAGTAGCTCCACATCTCCTGCCATTACACAATCCATTCAGAGCCAGGACAAAGTCTGACAGGACTAGCATATTTGTTGACATGTAGGCATATGTTTTAAGCAAACAGAACATTATGATTGAGAACTTAAAGAAAAATATGTAAAATATAGATATGAGTAAGACAATAGATAATTTTACATGATCACCTACTTTGCAGCAACATGAAAAGAATGTTACACACATTAAAGATAAAACAACTCAAGTTCTAGGAGATGTTTTGGTTGTGAGAGAGCTGAGGGGAGCTGAATTAAGAAACGTGTGGTGTACATGGCTATGAGACAAAGTCAAAATGGACAAAGAAAGGCAATATGCAATGCTGATCCATGATCACACTAAATAGTTAGATATATTCCCTTATTCTAGTACTTTGATAATGAGCAAAAAAAAAACAAGCTCTGTGATGCTGTCCATTGGCAATTGTTTAACTACAGGGCTAAATAGAGCTAGACCAAGATCAAGGCCAGAGGAACAGAAATAGCAATATTAGTTGACAGTGATACCTTTAGAGATAAATCATCTCTGGACGACAATAGCTTTTCTTTGTTGAAATCAAATTAATGGAATAATAAATGTGAAGCATTAGGTGTCTCCACAGAGAAACATTGTTCAAACTGACAGCGGTTACAAAAGATAAGTACTCTCTTTGCAGAGAATGTTCTCTTTTTTTCCCTGACTGATCAAACAATTATAAACAAGTCGGCCCTATATGGTTAATTTGAATTCAAATTGGTCTATCAGAGTCAATCGGTTAAGAACCAGGAGTGTTGCAAAAGTAAATTTCTAGAGTCCATCCATTCATTAGCTATATCGCTCACCCTTTGCAAGGCGTGGGGGGGGGGGGCTGGGGCCTATTTGACATTTCTAGAGTATTCTAGAGAGGTTTTCTGCACACGTATGTCTACGGTCCCATCTTTTTTCGTAACAGTCAAGACGTCACATTAATTAATCCAAAAAGCTGTTTAGTCCAGTGAAAAACAGAAGACGATGAATTGGGAGGTGAGGTTTTCCAATATATGAGGTTTGTCAGTAGAAAAAACTTTTTGGGTAAAAAATGCAAGTGAATAAAGAAAAAGCTAGGCAAAAATAAACAGAAAATGTGTGGTTATTATAATTAAAACACAACTGTAAGTGCTCTTTAAGATAAATAGCAACTGCAGAGGCATTGAGTAAGAGGGTGGCCAAACTGGCCATGATTTGGTCAAACTGACAAAATGTTACAGGTTTAAAACAAAGCAGCCATTTTAATCAGTTGTTTTAAATTAGGCCAACTTTCATCTTAAAAGATTGCCGTTACAGCCCTTACAGAAGGTTTCGTAACTTTTTATTAAACGTTGTTGATAGTTGGATTTGTTCATTGAAAGGTGAGTGTGGGAGTGGGGTGGTTGAACATGCAACCCATACAAACATTCCAATAACAATGAAGCTTCTGCCAATCACACCAATAAACGTCTTTGTGGTCTTGATCTTTGAGCAAGCTAAGGAAAGAAACTCTCCTTTAAAAGCCTTCAAATGCAGCCCTTTCGGCCAAATCAAGAGGACTACAGTATCCACATCTTCAAAGACAAGACAAGAATGGTCTTAGATAGGGGTGATGTTGCCCAACTGTTCATGGTTTGACAGTAGAAAACACAAGACTGGGAAGAACCTCACTTCTGTTGTGTATATCCTGCCATTGTTAGACAGCTGTGTGGTGTTGACATAGAGAGAGGAGAGGGTGGTTCCATAGTGAATAGCAAGCCAGATTAAATCATAGTTCAGCGAATGCATTCTATTCATGTTGTATGTTGTTGAAAGCTGAAATGAAACCAATATGCCTTTTTTTAAATTCTTGTGAACTCCCTTTTTTACAATCACAGAACAAACCTTACACACATGTTCCTGCTAATGATACAGCATATGATATTGGAGGAACCGTTGGGGGGCCTCATCTGTAGAAAGACAAAGTAGCTTAAAATCCTAGGTCTAGGGAAAGAAGGTTCTGACGCAAAGGAAATCCTATTCTTGAAAGAGCCAATATGAAACTATATACGCCTATTTCAAGGTCAGTATTGACAAGAGTTTGTTAAGCAAACTGTTTAAACCGGCAATGAAATGTCTTATGCATCTTTAATAAATAAAAAGATATGACAAAATCCTCATCTATATAGGTAGATAGAACGCGAGGTGTACCAAACTAGTGCTTAAAAAAAATCCTGCACATTTGTGGGCTGCGTTGTTGGCAAAAAGTTTAAAGCAAAATAGAAATGGAAACAGATGTTAGCCTTCTGCAGCGGTCTGTATCCATATATTCTTTTTCATTATTATTTTTCTTCCCTTTAGCCAAATAAAATAAAGAGGAACGGAACATTTGCAAATCAATGACGGTTAAAGCGGAAAACTGTATGTTGTTCTACAAAACCCCGACCCACCATGAACCAGAGCTGAGCTTCAGGTCAGGTGTCTTCCACAGCTACACAGGCCAAAGGGTCAGTAGAAACCGGAAGGGCTGTTGGTGCCTTTCAGTTTAGTTTCCCTACACTCCTTGACAATGTCTGACAGGAGATTGCTGAAAACCAGGAGATTGCTGAAACCTTTACTTACCTGTTCTTTAGCCTATCCTGTTCAGTAACAAAAATATATTTGGAGGATGAAAGCAGCGAAAGCACAAGATGACAACTAGGCCTATAGCAAGCAGAGTAATTGAGACAGTGATTGTTTCATGCACTGCTAAAACTTTAAAGGAAGGCTTTTTCACCAATCTCCAAAGCTCATCGAGATTGAGATGTTCTTATAAGAAAAAAAACGTGCCACATTTCCGGCGACCACTTTAACATCTGCTCTTCATTTGCAAGAGAGGCTGTTGCAGAACACTGTAGGGGAAGGGAAGGGGAATAGGGAAAGGGGAGAGCAAAGGGAGGGGTGGCTCTTACTCTGCTGAGACAACCCAAATATGATTTGGGAAGATGAACAGCATTTCACCGGAAAATGTGATATTGCCACATGCAAGCGGCGCATTCCAACAAGCATAATGTTGTACCCTTGTGCAAATTATTGCTTTAATCAAATGTAAGCATTCCATACTTAAACAACACTGTTGTCAACTTTGCGTAAAAGAAGTAGATACCACGAGTCTAACAAAAAAATGTGGTTGACTATCATCGCGACATCGGTAGTAATAGAGTTGGGTCCTATATTGGTTTTGACAGGACGTAGATAGCTCTAACAATAATTATAACACACTGTATGAAAACACCCGATAGTAAACTTTACTGCAATAAGGTTGCAATGCCATTACATTAGCCTGATATTTCCAACTCCTCGACAAGACGTCAACTGGTTTATATTGTATTATGCTGTGACTTCCCGATCAGGGCACTGCTTTCTTTGGACAGAAATAGAAAACTGCAAGTTACGTTAAGGTTAGCCAACGTTACTGCTAATTAGCTAGCAGTGGTTGGTTAGTTTACCGACGTTAACGTGTGCACATAGCAGCTAGCTAATAAGGCAAACACGGGGTTACCTGAATCTTGGAGAGTCTTTCAAGCATTCTTCAAATTCCACGGTTATCTTCATTTTTCTCAGTGGGTATCACGAATCGGTACTCTTAAGATGTGTATCAACTGTCCCGTTGACTGATCTGCAACAGGCTCAATCGCTGGCGTAGCGTTCGCGAGCTTTTTCGTGACCAACGTAACGTTAGCTAGACTGCTGTGCTGCCTAGCGAGTAGCGTAGCAAACGTATCCAGTCAGACCCACTGTCCGAGCTAAGTTAGCCCGCTAGCCCGTTGCAGCCAGGTGCAGTAATAAAATACAGGTTAACGTGACCATAAACAAATAGAAATTTTATAAAAGACACCCCGGAGTCTAAAATTAACCGAAGACAGTTACAATTATTATTTTTCTTAAAACGTTCACAGACCAACTCATACTCAAAGAGGGGGAGGCGAGGCTTTTCTGTCATCCAGTACAGATCGACGTCATGTTTCCTGGTCCATTGAATGCTGATGATGGCTACGCGCAAGGAGCCAATGATAGCAGGTTCTTGTCGCAATCTTTGGTTTGGTGATTTGTTTTTTCCACAAATTCTGTGCAAAAACCTGCGACCGCTAATATCTTGCCCAGTTTAGATCAGACTGTAATAAACCTAGAAGTTACCGGGTGAAAGGTAATGGCTTACCGATGGTTTTCCCAAAGCTTGCTTTATTTCAATACCCTGACTATATACTAGTGACTTTTTATGTATACAGGTAGAACGACCCGACAGAACCACTGCAGACAGGAACATGAATATTCCCAGGTATGTATCTAATTGCGGTGTGACTTCTATACATATGATAATCGTAGTAAGATCCATTGAAAGTTACTGCCATCGCGTGATCACGCGGAATCACTGCAATGTATTTTCTCCAGTCGTGCCAAGGTATACAATTGTATACACCTCTTCTCAGTTTAGAAAACAAAACATCTTTAGTCCATTGAGACATCATTTATTAATGGGAAACAAAATTAACATAATACTTGTCAGATCCTGCAAATTTAGAATACAAAAAGAAAATCTAAATCTTATTTTAACAGATATAGAACGATCATGAGAAGGCATATTGTTAACTGTGAAGGAAACAAAATTCAGGCGAAATGTTTCCCCCCCAATATATTCTTAGTCTTTGAACTGCACTGGGGAAATTCTGAGAATATTCTATAAATTTTACAAACATGTACATTGATACAGATGAGGTGCACCTGCTGGGTAATGACCACTGAGGGGGTACATGCATGCTGTCAGATAAATGTAATGAAATCTTTTGTTTCTATACCTTAATTAATAAATACAATTTGTTTCAATCTCTATTTTGGCATAGTCATCCTGTCTTAACATTCGTTCAAGCTAAAGAAGACCATGCTGAAGATTGGTGGAGCAAACAGTATTTCATTATGTTTTTCACAAGTCAGAGCAAGGAGTGTAGTATGTATAACAGGATCTTCAATACAATCCATGAGTTGGTGCACAGTTCATTCAGATTCAGTAAGTTTAAACAAAACCAGTATTTGTAGGAAAACAGGACAGCAATAATAGAAATACCAACCTGATACCACCATCAGCATTTTTTCTTAAAATGTATTCAGTTTTAAACCTCTCATTGACCAATCCCATGAGCTTTTAAATTCCATTCCACTAAAGACATTTCAATCTCATTCAGAATACATTTAAAAAACAATAGCCTTTGATCTTAAAACATACCCAATTTTCTAAACTCATTAAATGTAGTATATCTGACATTTTTCCGCAAAATATATCCTATGAAATAAAAGGAAATCTAAAGGACATTGTTATAAACACAGTGACCCAAGGATTACTACCTAAACAAAAGCTTAAGTCAGGCATAAGACAACTTATCAAGTACATGTTTGAAAAACCAGACACTTCCTTTGTAGTCTTTGCAATACAATAAGAGTAACACACTAACCAAATATCTGGTAGTTTATGCAGCGATTTGACTTCATATTCAACGTTAATCCAAGAAGGATTGGTCTCAGTAGCTGTATTTACTTGCCCTGAAAACATACTTGCAATATTTGTATGAAAAGTTTTAAAAAGATGCTAGAGGCACAATGGGCTTCTACCATCTCACACATAACCAATCTTATTTAGACACCAATATGCGTTTCCCAACAGGTCAATTGTGAACTCACAGGAATCCTCAATATCAGCAGCACATGCTATCAGAGAACACATCTCAGGCCCCCAATTAAATATAGTAGCTAACATGTTGTCAGTGCAAATATGACTATTAGTAATGCGGATGGGGCGTGGGGACATGGACATATTGGGTCTATAAGAGACATAGTAAACAATGATGGAAACTAATTACAAAATGATTGCGTTGCTATGGCAAAATAGGCGGTAATGTTAAATTGTTTATTGGAAATCACTACACTATAGAATAAATATGAATCTTTAGTTTTTCATCTGTTGTATGAATAAATGTTTGTTATACTGTGTAGAAAAAGCCAAATGTTTAAGACTGTGTCGCACATTCTAGCCAAAGCCCTTCTTTATCAGCTTCCGTAAATAAATTATGGTCAGGTCAATAACTGTCCTATGGTACACCCAGCCATATAACAGGTAAGTCACACACATTGTCAAAGTGCGGGAGATAAGAAGAAACATGAAAAACAAAAACACCAAAAGAAAAAACAATAAAAAATAGGAACTAGCTAACAGTTTAATATATTTTTTCAAAGACGGTACTGGTGATTAGTTAACGGCTGGAGAGAAAGGTGTGTTCACAAAGAGGGAGGAGACATAGCCACTACCATCATTACCATTAAATTTCACCTCTAGTGGTAGGTCCAACTTATTGATGCTTTGTGAAGCTTGCCGAGTTACCCGTCCTCCTCCAGGTAAAAAGCTCTGCAGTTGACTCGTAAACAGAGACAAGTGATCATCTCAAAGTAAGGAAGGGGAGTCCTTGCTAGTTAACAGTCTGTTAAAACAGGGGGGGCACTTGGCAACAGAAGAGGCAACCGGAAGGGTTAATATACTTTTGCACTGCAGTGTTTGTGAGTGGACCACACAAGCGCACGCACGAACACGTGAAGAGAGGTTGTGAAGAATTTCTGTCTCTTTGGCCCAGCACTGGAACACGGAGCAGTTCAATGTTAATGAGAAAGACACAGGGAACCAGGAGGGGAAGGTCTGGTCAGATGCATAATCTAGGAGTCAGCTGAAATCCAAACAAGAGTTACATTATTGTCATTTAGCAGATGCTTTTATCCAAAGTGACTTACAATGAAATTACAGGGGCAGTCCCCCTGGAGCAATTTAGGATTAAGTGCCTTGCTCAATGGTCAACAGGTAGCAGTTCTACCCACTAGGCCACCAATATCCCGGGCTGAGATGGAGGTGAGTAATTCAACTTGATTAATGACTAAAATGTCTCTATTTCTTCAGTAGAAATCCTAGCTCCAAATTGAAATGAAGCAGCGTAAAGGACAAGGAAAGTGTCGTGTCATAACAATGGCTTCTGCGTTGCGGAAAATATAGCAAGACATATCCTGGCATAAAAATAACTAAACTCAAAACTTCGGAAAACAATGCAATGAAAACGTTTTAAAAAAGTAGCAGGTAGAGAAAGTATCTCATTAATTATTGATCATTGATTAGTTCTTCATAATGAAATCTCTTCAATGGATAGTTTATAATGTATTTGTGAAGGAGAGGTCTTGAAATGGAAAAAGTTTTGTCAAAGCATTGTGTACGCCTTTCTATCATCTTACTCACGGCTTGTTCAGTGTCATGGCTTGCTAGGCCAGACAACAAAATCACTGTCTATATGTAGTGGAAGGTGGATGATGTAAGGATGTAATGTCATATAGGCACTGGCCTGTTACACTATTTACATTAGATTTAGACCGATAGTCTTTCACAAACTTTCTCCTGTCCTGTAAATTATCTCAGACATCAAAAGGACACCTCATCATTACAATTCAGGATAAATAGCATGTCATGTTATATAAATGTTAAATCGTCAAAATATTATTATTATTATTAGCAGTAGCAGTTGTAGTGTATTATTTGCATCTCCATTAATCCCAGAAATACAACAATATTAAAATATTAGTTTTGTTCCAAGTGTGCTTATGTCTTTATAAAGAGAAATGGAACTAGATTTATTTCTGAGCTTTCCAATCTCACCCTCCTGTGGGGGATCCATGTTGATGTCCTGTGTCTCTGTGTCGTCCCTCATCTCTTCGTCGACATCTTCTTCTTCCTCCAGCTCACTTGCAATAAGTTGCCGGGCCAACTTGATGTTGAGACCTTCGTTGTAGTGCATCTTCCTCATCATCTGGAACTGTTGCTTTTTCACTGAAAGTCACGAGACAGATGCAGTATGGATTATGTTTGTCCTCACACACTGGTTCAGGGTCTACAAGTCAGGCAGTTTTACCTGTCAACAGAGGCTTTATAAAATATTTAAAAAAACATTAAACGTTATATCAGGGACTGGACTGATGACACAAAAAATGTATTGAACTGAATAAAAAAAATAAAAAAAAACTGTTCTGTTTTTGTAATCCGTTGCCAACAAAGTCAAACAAACTTTAGAAGCTGATAAAGCTTGCCTCTGTAAATCTTCTCACTACAATCTTAAGGCAGCCACTTCCGATGAAATAAGGTAGGAGACCAAACGGACAGATTTTGAATCTGGAAATGGATGTCTGGGGGGTCGTTATGCTCTCATTTTTGAGACAGTATCGGGGTCAAGCTGTACTGTAGTGTCAGTTGTGGCTGCATATCTACCTACTCAAAGCCAATATTATAGTACTTCCTAGTTATTCTGATGGATGACGACCTCAGAGCAGACAATATGTATGGAGTCTGGCAAAATTATTTTGAATATTTATGGCAATTTGGCAGACTGGAATGGAGAACTGAAGCAAGTGACCACTTGGTTTCTCCTCTAAATATCCAACGACCAAGTGATGAAACGGTTCACAGATTAATCCGAATCTGTTACGAATTTATAAAGCAAAGAAAAAGAATGGGCCAAGAAAACCAACAAAGTATTGTGAGAACCTTGTGGAAAGCCACCCTGAAGGAATTAAGCCAATGGCAATGTCACCAAATACTAACAAATCTGTATATCGAAATAGATTTCGACTCACAGCATCCCGATTCGATTTTATATTGATTCGATTCAATATCAATAAATTGGAATAGTAATTATTACAATACCAAAATATTCTAAGATGATTAGAATTCATATAAAATAAAATATTAATTGATGATTTTAACTACAGAGGGAACCATTTCACTTATAACTGTGAACTACAGAAAGTATGAATGGAAAACAGACCACTGGGCTCAAAGCATGACTTTAAATATCGAACAATGTCAAAAATATTATTTTTAAATATCCAACAATGTCAAAAATATAATTTTTGAATATCCAACAATATCCCAAAAACTGGTGTATTCCTTCCATCCCTGTCCTCCATTCACATTTTTAACAGGAGACCGCATTCTCAGTAACAGTTAAAAAACTATATTGCTTCAATAAAATTGTACTCGTATAAAACTATGTGAACATAAAGAGGCTAATTTATTATACGTTTTTGCATGGCAAATAGGTTTTACAACAGTATTACATGTAGTATAGCATTATTACTAGCAATGCTATACTATTATGTAAAACATGATAGCCAAGGTGTTGTTGGCCTCAAATAAGAAAATTACATTTATAAGACTATTCTGTTTCATTTCACCGCACGGAAAACTATAAAAACATTTTAAATATCTAACGCATGCTGGCGTACCACATATGGTTTGACGGAGTCAGTGAGCACGAAATGCCCAAATTCCTATAACATTTAGTGAAATCTACATGCATTCACTAAGTACTGACTACAATCCAGTCTTTACTGTGAAGACTGCAAAATTGTCACACCAGCTCTGCATATCAGCTAAAATCCCTACACTTGACATAACGATGTTCCCAAATAACATACACACTGGTCTAGATTGAAACGGCTTAGCTTCTACAGTCCATGTGTGATAAATGGCCGTGCTCTTGTGGCAGGCTGAGATGCTCCATCATCATAGGAAGTGAGATCAGAAAATCACAAAAAAAAGGCACCACAAGCTGGAAAGGCTCCATAGATAGAGGGTTAGGGAACGGCCAAGCGCCCAGGGATATGAGGGGGATGGTTGGTAGAGCTGGGTATCGGCGCTTCTCTCCCAATTTCACTTTGATTCACAGGGTCTCGATTTGATTAGATATTGATTCAATTGATTGATTCAAAGTATTAATGTGAAACACTGACAACTGGGTTTAAAGCATGACATACAATTTTAACTAAGCAATATAAATATACAACACTGATACACCTCGTGTTACCACTGAACTATTACTGAGAATGAAGTAAAATAATCTACAATGCTTAAGAAAACAAAACAAAACATAAAACAAACTTTAAACATAGAGGCTCAAAGCGAATACATTTTGGATATTCGTTCATTATGATTATTTTTATACACCCTATTATACGTAGAATAGTATTATTAATATCTATAATATAATATGATATAACATACTACCCTGTGTGTTACTGTCCAAAAACAAAGAAAGAGAAGAGTTCTACAAATGTAGTCTTCTCATCAAAACAATAGCCAAGTTGACAGCAGAATGTATAGATTCATAACATACAAAAGATATGGTAGACATAAAAATGTAAACTATTCTACACATCAAATTATTGTATTCCCTCTGCTATACTCACAAATCAGACCATATCACATGGTGAAAGCAACAAACTATTTTCTTCTTCGGTGGTTCATCAACTTCCATTTAATTGCGAAAAACAATGCAAAAGTTGTAAATATCCAGTGCATGCAACAAACGGCATGCAACGCAAACGTGAAGCTGGCTGCACGATTGGACTTCAGTCGTAGAGCTAACAATTTCACAGAGTCAGTGTTCACTAAGCGTTGAGTCTCTACAAGTAACCATCAGGCTAGTGAAATTTACACACACATTGATTTATAAGATAGATTCTTAGAAAACCTAGATCTATTTAAAATCGCCCAAATGAAAATCTGGATTAATTGGAAAGTCTTCCTAGTGGTTAGATACAGAAAAAGGGGCCTCACCTTGGTCCTCTGGACTTATCTCCTCCTCCTCTTCTTCGCTGCTTTCATCTTCTTCTACCTCTTCCCTCATAAAGCGTGGATCTGTTCCTTCTGCTGCTGCAAGCCTAAGAGAAAAAGGGTATCAGTGAGTTGGAGATAGGTGTAAGATCTGCGCAAAGCACAATTAAAAATATTTTAACAAAAGTCGCACAAGTTTTAAAATAACTCAAGTTAATCACACTTAAAATGTAAAACCTAAATAACAAGCCCTTTTTTCACTGTGAATATATCTATATAAAACATAATTAAAAATCAAATATTTATTTTCAGCACAAAGTGGAGATAGGGAGACGGTATGCTGAGGGGAGAGGAAGTTTTAGGTAGAAAGAGAATGTGGGTTGAATGAGGCAGATGTAGTAATCAGCATGCATGAATAAACGTTCGAGAGCTGAATTTTACTGGTTCACCCCGTGGCTGCTCAGGTTTAAACCATGAATGCTCAGTGAGAGAGCCTGGTAAATTCAGACTGTCCATCTTAAGGACACTGCCTAAAATTAACTGTCACTTGCCGTACATAGCGGTGAACTTCACACGTTATGCCCAAGTATTTAATAAATGATTATTGTCTCGCAGTCTGTAGACTGCCAGTAGGAAATACATTTCTGCCCTTAAGTCAAGAAGAGGATTAGTAAAGAAGTCTGCTTTACAGAAGTTTGGCTGGTAGACATACTTCCTCTCTAATGTGCTGCCGGAGGAGCAGGTCCAGTAGAAAACATATAATCCCTGGAGAAATGGCTAGATGGAGAGGGAATTCAATGACTAAAAGCAAATTAGTGTGTGTTCGTGGAGGGAAGGGGGTGGAGAGCTGGGAGAGGCTACAGTTAAAGTGGGGTAAACAATGACAGTTGATTGACTAAAAGGCCTGAAGCAAACCAACCTTCTCTCTCTCTCTCTCACACACAAAATATCCATGGCTACTATATTAGAAGCATAATGTGAGCACTGATGCCAGAAGCATGCTTTTTTTACTCTATACTCTTTATACAATAGAAGTACTGTGATTTGAAGGAACACTACCGCTCAAAAGTTTGGGGTCACTTAGAAATTTCTTACACACAAATATGATCACAACTAGTCTAGACATGGTTAACGGGGTAAATTTCCATTATACCTGGAAACGGCAGATTTTATGGAATATCTACATATGTGTACAGAGGCCCACGCAACCATCACTCCTGTGTTCCAATGGCACATTGGTAGCTTAGCCTTTTAACACAACAAACTAAAAACCTTTGTGAAATCACGTAAGCACAGCTGAAAATTGTTGTGCTGATTAACGAAGCAATACACCGGCCATTCCTTAGGCTAGGTGAGTATTTGGAGCATCAGTATTTGTGAGTTTCAGTCTGTCTATTCTTGTTCTGCTAAAGGACGGCTATTCCATGCAAGAAATTGCCATGAAACTTGCAGTCTCATACAACAGTGTGTATTACTCCCTTCACAGAACAAAGTAAACTGGTTCAACCCAGAATAGGAGGAAAAGTATGATATCCCAGTACACAACTGAGCAAGAGGATAAGTACGTCAGAGTATCTAGTTTGAGAAACAGACACCTCACAGGTTCTCAACGGGCAGCGTCATTAAATGGTACCCGCAAAACACAAGTCTCGACGTCAACAGTAAAGAGGAGACTCCTGGATGCTGGCCTTCTAGGCAGAGAAGGAAGAAAGCGCCATATCTGAGACTGGCCAATAATAGGAAGATTAAGACGGGCAAAAAGAAAAAAGACACTGGATAGAGGAAGATTGGAAAAAAAGTGTTAAGGACAGACGAATCTAAGTTTGAGGTGTTTGGACCACATAGGACAACATTCGTGAGACGCAGAAAAAAATAAGATACTGGAGACGTGCTTGACATCTTTGTCAAGAATGGTGAAAGAAATGTGAAGGTCTGGGGGTGTTATGGTGCTGGTAAAGTGGGAGATTTGTACACACGGAATAAGGGATCTTGAATAAGGTAGGCCATCATTCAGTTTCCCTTGATTGGAACCAATTTCCTCCTACAAAAGGACAATTCCCAAATGCACAGCTCCAAACTATGCAGCTATTTATGGAAGAAGCAGTCAGTTATTATTCCATCTATAACGGAGTTACCAGCACTGTCACCAGATCTCAACTCTATTGAGCTGTTGCGGAAGCATCTTGACCATACAGTATTTAAGTGCCTATCAAGCCAATTCACCCAAATTCTGAGAGGTGCTTCAGGAAGCATGGGGTGAAATGGTCAGATTACCTCAACAAACCAACAGCTAGAATGCCAAGGTTACGCAAGGTTGTATCTGCTGGAAACTGAGGATTATTTGATGAAAGCAAAGGACAAAATTATCATTTCAAATAAAAAGCATTATTTCTAACCTTGTCAATGCTTTGACTTTATTTTCTATTCATTTTCCAACTCATTTGATTAATCAAATTATCTGGGCGATCATATACAATTTCCTTATATACGCTACCGTTTAAAAGTAAGAGCCATAAATAAAAGATTGCTACATTTTTCTTCCCTGTAGGAGTGTGCACTAATTGGATAAGGGACTGTGTCCCTCTATGGGCCAGAGTAGACTTTAAAAGGCGTAAGGCTCCCATACCTGGGCAGGGGACTGACTTTGTGACTGACTACCTAACTTGGTGACCATGTCAGCAATTCCCCATATTAGTTATGTTTATTTACTACCAAGTTTTGTTTTACGTTGAACCTGGAAATGTGTTAACTCAAATAAATGTACATTTTATTTTTTCAGTATAATCTTCATCCAGACATTCCGTTTAGATATTGTACGTCAAGAACAGGTTACCCTTAGTTAGTTCACTGTGTGTGGCTGCAAAGTTACATTGGAAAGGAATGATAGCCACTACAGAGATGTACACGTTTACTAGTATCACACAAAAGTCACCAAGCAAATTGAAACTGCCATTGCAATATAATCAAGCACTCTGAGGGATCATTAAACATCTACTAACTGTAGCTAGGCTATTCATCAGTTAAGACAATGGGTCTCAGTGATAACACCAAGTATTGGACAGCACGTTACTCCATTCACGTCAAGTGTTTACATCAAGGTCACTAGACAGCCAACAAATCCTAGTCGAATGTAACCTAAAAAATCTCATCCTTAATGTTCTACACCTTAGAGACGATCTATGTAATTCAGAATCTGAAGTTATATTCAGCTGCACAACAAAATCTGTCTAGAAGTAAACAATTCTAAAACAATTGAAGCATTTATGAAATTGACATTCAGTTTGACATGCACAAATAATCTACAAGCAGCTTTTAACAGGCTAAATAAAGTAGGTAAGAATAAATCCCAAGATATCTGAAATCACAGACTGACAACAGCGCATTTGGGTAGATGAACCGTTTGAAATGTAAGCCTATTTTTACCTCAAATGGTCACTGATCTAACTTCTGATGGAAGGGCTCTGAGCGAGCAAACACCATTTAGATCTGCATCTTGTTTAAATTAAGTTAAATAATTTAAATAAATAGAACAAATACATCAAGAACCCATTGGAAGAGTAAATAGTAAGCAGTAGTAATTTCAATGGATCCAGTGTAACATGGAGCAGATGCTCCCAAGAGCCTCAAGGTAAAACCCACTGAGGCAGAAATTGTACACGTTACCTAACATAGGATATGCACACAGCAGAAGGTGGTTAGTGTTACTCCCACAAATCCAATCTGTTTAACTAAGTTAAACAAAATATGTATGTCAGGGTGGCCTTCATGAATAATTGTGACCATGTGTACATTTTCTTCTCAATTCCAAACCTAATTTGCTAAGATTGTTGAACCCAATGAGGATCTCTCGACATGTATGCATACTCTTGTCCTATCCATTGTTCTGAAGTATATGCAGTAGGGCACATTCATCCACCAAAGATCAACTAATGGTGCTTTGATGGATTAGCTCTAAGTAACTTATACAAAAGGACAGAATTCCAGGACTAACCCTTTCCTTTAATGACATTGGTGCTTTGTAAATGAATTAGGCGCTCTAAAAATGGCACACACAGCAAATACTCTGTACCTGAAAATAACTCTTATGTCAAAGTATAGCCATAAAGTTGCCCAAACAGTTGTAAAGCTGTAATTGCTGCAAATTGAGGACGAATATATAGTTTGAGAAATAGAACCGTTGTCAAAGTGACTATATTTTTAAGACAACTGGTACTTTAACACATTTCTTTTTACGTCAAAACACAAGAATTGTCTTAGTGATTCCAAAGTTTTGTGCGCTAGTATAGGTAGCTGATTTGCTTGTCCAACTGAATACAACACTGCCTGCAGATCCTCCTTTCTTACAGACACTACACCTGCTGGAAAAAGGGGGAGACTATAAAAAAGCATTCCTATCACCTTCGACATAGCATTAGTGATCTAAGACAGCTGCTAAATACATGCGAGACCTGTTTTGTGTAAGGCGCATGAGGCGATATTAAATGGGGGATGCTTAAAGACAGAGAAACAGTATCATCCCTGCCCATTAAAAAATCTAGTCATTGTAATTTTAGAGGAATTAATCAATAAGCCATAATGATTTGTCGATTTAAAGTTACCAGAGGCAGTCTATCTGTAGAAGGTGATTTTGGCGACCCCAACCATTTGTTTGGTGCAATTATTCTCCCTAACTGAAGCAAAGAAGATGTGCAGGAGGCTCGCAGGACACTGCGCATTGCTAGCATGATCAACGACTATACTCCAAGTATGGGCATCTCTTCCTGATTTAGTGACGCACCTCCTTTGTCATAAACTATGAGCTATATGAACCTCTTCAGTCCGATTTCAGAACCCACCACAGCACAGAGGCTGCCCTCATCAAAATCACCAACGACCTCCTCATTTCCTCTGACGACGGTCACATTAGCATCCTCATCCTTCTGGACCTCTCTGCTGCCTTTGACACTGTCTGCCATTCTCTCCTTCTGGACCGCTTATCGGATTATCTTGGACTCACCAGTGCTGCACTCACCTTGTTCCAGTCCTACCTCTCTGATAGAAAGCAGTTCATCACTATCAATAACTTCAATTCCTCCACAGCCCATATCAAACAAGGCGTACCTCAAGGTTCAGTGCTTGGACCTCTCCTTTTCACCATCTACATGCTCCCACTTGGTCAGATCATCCGCCACCACGGTCTCAGCTTCCATTGCTATGCTGATGACACTCAACTCTACCTCAGTACTAAACCCCCCTGCCATCTCCCACCCCAGTCCCTTGTCAACTGCCTCCTTAATATAAAATCCTGGATG
>JAVQIZ010229504.1:0-10868 GCA_036023535.2 Galaxias brevipinnis | reverse complement strand
GGGGGCCCGTGGGGGCCCCCCCATTTGTGGGGGGGGCTGGGGTGAGCACAAACTTGAACCGCCCCCCCCCCCCCCCCCCCGACTGCCATAAGTGCGTGCGCAGTAGATATCAGGGGGATTTGGTCAGAAGGGTGACAGAATGTATCAGCCAAGTGGAATCTAGGGACAGATAATGGGAAGAGAACTCAAATGCTTCTGTGTCCTGTGGTCATTCTCCAGTCCAGCCACCCTTGTCCAAAAGAGACTTATATCAATGGAGAGATGAGGTGTGGTGGCGTGAATTTACTCTCCCTGAGGCATACAAAAATAGAGCAGTAAAAAAGAGGGAAAAGGCTTATATTCAAGTGGAAAAAATGTATATCCTAAGATGTACATTTTGTGAAAACACCTGGCAAGCGTATAAGATTTCTGTGACAGTATATTTTTATGTCTGCGTATAGCTTTAATCATCGTGTAGATTTCCAATGGTGATACTGAGCCACGTGGAATTTGAAGCATTGACACTTATCCGTAGCAATTGCTTTAGACGAGGGGAATTCCTGATACACGATGGCATCCAAAGACCAAAATTATCCCTGAAACCTAACCCTAGTTGTATTGTAGATGTGCTTGGCGGATCAATATCCCTCCAGAGACTTGTCTTACTGTATCATGCCACGCTACACCATTGTGCTACTGCATTCCTTGGAAAGCATGTCAAATACCAAGAGATGCCGTTGAAGAAATGACTATTACAGTCCAAGGAATAGGGAACCTGATCTAAATCTACTGGTGTAAAAACGCTAAACGCTGTGTTATATTTCTGAAACCTTACACCGTACGTCTTTTGTTCTGGACAACTTCTTTTTTTTTGTTGAAATGGAATTATTTTTTAACTGTTGGGTTGATGATGTGATTCACTATTCATGGAAACTGATTCCAAATTCAAAGGTTTGTTAAATCTGGAATGTTAAGGAAAACTGTGTAACTCAGCAATAGAGGACGGATTAATTGCAAAACAAATGACCAGCATGCATTTTCCTTTTCTTTTGTTCATGAATTGTGATGTGTGTTTGTGAATTGCTTAGTATTTAAGCTATTTAAAAAATTTGTATTTTGCTTTGATATTTTAGATATTTTATGTTGACTAAAGAACAAAAAATCTTTCCAACAATGAAATATGAAATCAAGACAAAACATAACTGACATTCAGAGTTCAGTTTAGAGTTTACTGCAAACATAAGTGACTGAGAATTTTTTTTTTAAATGTTCAATTATTACATATTATTTACAGTATCTATTGACATTGACCCTGAAGTAACAGAGCCTGAATAAATAAGTACAAGTTTGATATCTATGTTTCCAAAAGCTTATGTTTGGAGATCTGTTTTTATCCCCAGCTAATCTTTAGTAGTTTACAGTACATGCACCAGTTGAGCTGTTTGATAAAAGGTATAGAGGGCGGAGAGGTATGAGCTGTCATTTTAATGCATTCATCAGTGTAAAATATTCATGTACATATCTAGTGTTATGTTTTATTAATATCTATAAAGCCAAAATATATCTTTTTCATTTGAAAAATAAACTTTAGGGAGGTGGGGGGCAACCAAAGTATGGAAAATACATAAAGTAAAGGATTGAAGGATTTTGTTTGAATAAATTATCCACAAAAATACTAATAATGCAATGTTGTTTCACATGAGGATAGGAGAAATGTCTGTGCCCAGTACAAGCGGCTTCTCTAACTGGCATCATGAGACATGTGGTCATCGAGGCCAAACCAACACCTTCCCATAGCAGCTCCCAAGCCTCTTTGCCCCCACCACAGACACTGCTAGAACGGGGAGGAATCTGGCTGGATAGATGGGAGGGGGTTATAGAAGGAGAAGCACACCTGGCTAGGCAGTCCCCCCCTCCCCCTTCCAACCCCACCTTTTCCTTTCCCACCTTTCTCTCTCCTCTCTCCTTTTTCAGAGCCTTGGGGGACAGAGAGGTTGGTGTCTGTGGGCGATGATGTCACTCTTGCACTCTTACAGAGCACCCAGAGTTCAATACAAAAATGAAGAGACGTATTTTTAAAAAACATTTAAAAAAACATCGGCATTTCATAGACGGACAATGAAAGTCTGAGTGACTCATAAAAGATCAGGAACATGTATTAACCTACCGGTGTTCTTCATAGTGTACAGTCCATTCGCATCCATTGACATTAAAACACTTAAAAAAGCAAGTTAAAAGAGCGACTAAAATCTGTTTTACTGTTCTATATTCACAAACAAGCATACACAGTACACAGCAAAAGAGGTAATGCAAGGAGATACCTTTTGAGGCTCACATAAACACACCAAACAGAGACTAACAGGAACAGCTTTATTGTGGCTGAGTCCAGCTCAGAAAGTGGGCCTGGCACAGTTAAAGGTAATCTGTTATGGCAGAGAACATGAAACAGAGCACATGCACATGCACATGCACATGCACATGCACATGCACAGCACATGTACAGTAGAAAAGATGGCATGGAAGACTCATGCTTTTGTTCTTCTGTCAGCTCTGCTATCTGTGCACGTGTGCAATATGGTATATGGGTTTTAAGGTCTTTTGCAAGAACAATGGCATTCTCCCATGAAGTTCATGACATCACTGTCATCACGAGCCCTTTCACCTCTGATGAATACTTTCAATATATGCAGTCAAATCCTGAGCAGTCAAAACATATTCAAAGTGCTACTTTGATGTCCTCACTTTTTCCATGAATGTGTCAGCATGTCTGAAGGATTCAGCCAGACTTTGAAATACCCGTGTCAGAATGTGTGAGTGTGTGTGTGTGTGGGTGTGTGTGTGTACAGTGATTAATTCTCTCCTTCTCTCTGTCAGATAAAAAGCATGAAAAATAGTGAGAAGTAAGAGGGGGCGTGGCCCTTGCGAGTCCCTGCATTAGGTATCTGATCGATACCGTGCAATTATCGAGATTTATGTTGTCAGGCATTCCTGGCTGGAGTTCGTTCTGCAGCCACCTGTGGAAATACGATCTGTTTTTGCCTCATATCTATAAAGGATTGGAGATGAATACGAGACTAAGAGAGACAAAAAAAAAGGAGGAGGAGGAGGAGGAGAGGAATAGGTGTGCTGAACCTACCCCTCTTTCTGCCGTAATCACTCCAGGCGAGTGAACATTACATTGTGATTACGTTTTAGATGTCTGGTTTTGATGGCTGTACAGCCAGTGCTTTATGGCATGCCAAGGAACATGCTGTGTGAGGATTGCATTACCCTATAGTATGAGTGGTGATGCATGGCAGCACTCTGTTTTGATCCGGTTGAACTATGATCAAAACTGTCTTTGTTTTGTCACATTTTCTAACCTAGGCAGGGAAATCATATGCTGTTGCTTCTCTGCAGACAGTGGCTCCCATCTTGGCAGCTAATTTTACTAGACACATTCAATTTAATTTAATTTAATTAAAACAATGTTTTTACCAGAATTTACAACTACTTTCATAAATAAACATGTCATTTATATTGTGATTATATATATATCATCAATATCATTATGTCAATCATTCAGTAATTTTAACATGATCTGTTGCAACGGTGAAGCTGTTCAAATGAAATCTACTATTGCACTCCATTCAAACGTCAAGACAAGTGTGTCAGGAGTTGCAGAGAGGGACTAGAAGTTGCATCTAGTCAGCCCTGACGTCCCCTGAGGCTTGTCTGAGCCCATGAAGTAGAGACACACTTCTGTTTCATAACACACAAACTGAGGCACGTTATTCCGGTTCCAGTGGATGGGCCCACGAGGAGATCGAGGTTGGTCGGACTCACCAGCCGTATACTGTATTTAGCTAACGTAGACTGATGCTCCTATGCCCATTCACCTATTTTCTCTCTCTCTCTCTCTCTCTCTCTCTCTCCTTATAAATCCTTGTGTGTGAAGGCACGGGGTTCCACCATACCTCAGCCCTCATCCTTGTCTACTGCAATGATGGTTCAGTGTTTGGACCCGGCATTACCTTTAAATCATTGTGCATTGCTCTCTTCCAGTAGACCACTGTGTCCTCTTGACAGTGAGTCGTGGAGTACGTGGCAGGGCTGTCCGGACATGCGGTTAGTAATTCAGTCCAGATAAGGCTTGTCAAACTAACTTTGCTGCGCACTTACCTGACAACCTCAAGTTTAATCATATTTATTTGCAAAAGGTCAGAGTATCAGGCATGGTCAACCCCATGAGGATTGTAGTCATAGCAGTAGAACTTTTTGTTATAGCAATTGCTAGACATTGAGCTCTCCACGGCGCTATTAAAGTGCCATTCTGGCCACCAAAATTTATCCCCTTACTAACTTGTCAGTGGAAAATTTCCCCATAATAAATAACGGATCTTGACATCCTAAAAGCCTTTGTGAATCCATCACATTCAACATTTCTGTCAGACAATGCCCTAGTACACGATGTCATGGCCAGGGTCAAACCATTCCAGATTAGGTAACTGTATCTCATATGTTCTCTCCCCACAGCGCTCTTTAACTGGATTTACTGCAATCTGATACAGGAGGAGGTATTTGGTGGTAGTGGTGTCTGTGTGTGCAATTTGGCTGTTGGATTGGTCCCTCTTTGGGCCAGTGGAGGACATTGGGATTTGCCCGGCCCGAGGGGCTCCCATCGTGTGTTGAATGAGTGTGAAGAATAGACACCGTAGACCAACACGCTCCCAGCTACGAAACAACTGCCGCACATCTGAAATCAACACTTTCATCCTCTTACGGACAGAAGAGAAGTGAATGCAGGAGAGAGAGAGAGAGAGAGGGTGGGAGTAAGAAAAAGAAAACAAACATGACATGGGTACCTCGTGTAGCTAAAGGGGTTTCTGTGTAATGTCACCACGATGTTAAACGTGGACTGCAGCAAGTAATGAGTTTATGTAATAACACATAAACCTATTTTATTTGTAGCTCAGTTTCAGTTGACTGGCAAGTAACCCAAGTTCCCACAGAAATACAGGTTGAAAACTGGCTATCTCTTGGGGATGATTTGATTCAATTGATTTAATAGAATTTTTTTACCAGAGGGAGTGTTATTTATGTGTTTTTACCTTTCATTCACAGCAATAGGAAACATAATTTCACATTTCTGAAATGATATTCCATGTCCCATCTACCATGGACAATATCTCTTGTTTTCAGTAAGAGGTCTCATCAAAATGTATTGACCTTAGGCTGAAGGTCTGACAGTTGCCCTAACCTTACTATGCCAATACTTTTGGAGAAAAAAAATTGAAAAATATATAAGCCCAAAATGTACACCTCTTTACTTAAATTACGTTCAGATTCATTGATTACTGTACATACTGATGGGATTGTGTGGCCAATAAATACTTTTGGCACCGCCATACTAACCCAGATTATTACAGCAGAGTTCCGGACACTTCTCTAGAATGGCAGTAAGTCCAGCAAAGGCTAGTTCAGTTTGGTGTAGTTGTGTTCCAGACTGATAAAAATACAAATAGATGTATTCATTCTGTTCCGTTGAAAAGACTATAAAGTCTGCAACTATCCAGAATAATTATATTTAGTCTAAAACATAAATTCTGTGTTTCGAAAAAGGACAGATAATACAGGGATTTTTTGTCATCTTCCACACACCTCTTTGTCTAGAACCCCCACAATTCAAAGGAAACCTAAGACTCAGCTATGGGTTTCTGCGTGGGGCTTTTCCCCTCTCCTGACAGATAGCATTACCATACCTCCGTGCACATCCGCATCATTGGTTGACAATAGTCACTCCTGTACTTCTAATAATTTGGACATGCTTTGCGGATATTAAGCAGGCTTACAAGTGTGTGAGACGAAGCAATTTGAGCCCGCGTTGGGATTGAAGCACCGTGTGTTTGTCGGAATGTAATTGATTTATTTATTTTATGACAAGGATGCATAACAATTTCTCCACCGCTGAGATTTGCCACCATAATGCGGCTTCGTAAAGGCGGGAAAAGGGAGGGGGAGGGTTGGTGGCCGCGTTAACTCCTCGCCGGAGAGCCGAGCAATCCTCCAAAACCTTCCAAGAATGTTGATAAGCAGATCCCCAAAATGAAATCTCCCTAGCCTCGGCAGGATCTGCCCCTAATCGTTTTATTTACAGTTACAATAAAAGACGACTCTTTAATGGCGCTGTGAAATAATAGGCAGCCGAGGAACAATCCGAACGTCCTAAGCGCATTCCCCTCTATTTTCACATTAGGCTAATCGAGGAGAGAGGAAGGAAATAAAGACATCAGTTGGATGAAATGAGTGTAATTGGAGAATAATGTAGTTAGTTTGCTCTAATCTTCTGCATAATATTAAAATGTTCTCAATGCGACCCAGCTGCAAGCAATCACTCGCTCCGAGGGGGAAGCCGGGCAAGGAGGAGAGAGAGAGGCTGCGGGGTTGGGCCGAGCGGCTGTCTGCGATTCCCTGTCTGTGTCTGCCGCGCTGAAGCTATCTCTGCACCCCACTGACGGCGGGCTAATTTGTACCGAGGGCTTGTTGATGCCAGGCCTGGTTATGGTGGTGGTGGAATAAATAACAGCAGGGACCAAAACTGTCAGCGTGGGCTACAGTGGCTCATTTCACCATGCTGAGACCCGGCTGCTGCACTCCCTCTCACTCGCAACCAAGCCTGAGTCTGGGTTTTGGGTCAGAGACACTAGGTGTTTGCCGCTGCGCTCCGACACGGTGAGCGGAAGCGTTGTTTGAGACGGAGTATGAGTCTTGAGATCGAAGCGTTTCAAGAGGGGTCGAGAGGTCATCAGTCACGATGAGCTCATAAGGTGTTTTTACGCCGTGTGTTTTTTAATGGTTGGCCGCCCTCTCTGCTGTGGCAAACAGAAATACATCAGAAGGTTAAACGAAGTTTGGATCATCCCTCCTCATCCAATTATGGCTGGTAAAGTTTCTGTCTGAGCAGCCACTGGTAGCCGCACAGAGGAATTAGGAGAGGTTATTAGTTCCCCCTTTGGCTTTGCCTCGCCTGTGATTTCAAGGCGAAACTCGCTCTGAGGCCGCTCTTTACTGATGTTATTGTTGCAGGAAAATTGTCATTAGTAGGTGGAACAAATAACGTAGAACCGTCATGGGTGCCTTTGCTCTGCATCTATGTACAACAATGAATTAATCAAATTATGAGGGCCTTGTTATGCGATTTCGTTTAATATCCACAACCAAGCCCCTACTTTGTGTTTGACAAACCCAAAAAGGACAAGTCACACTTTAAGAGCTCAGTAACAGTGTTATATTGGTGAAGAATTATCAATCCTTTAAGCTAATTTGGGTAACTTGGAAACCATAAGATGGGCTATGAAAAGGAAGTGGCCTATTTGTTAAGCCTCCACCCCCTTCCAGTCTCCCTAATTCACTTTCTGTTGTACGCTGATCATCTGCCATTTTAAGTAACATTAAGTCGAGTAAATTAATATAAATCTACGAAGGCTATTAGCCTACTCATTGCCTCTAGTGTCTGGCACCCTCAGAGCACAATTGGGCCCTGAGAAGAGCTTGAGTAATCTCTACAGCAGCAGAAGCGAAGCTATACCGACAGGAACTTGTATTTCTTCTTCTGTTGTTTTGTTGTGACAACAGGGTGGATCAGCCAGTGAGGTACTGCGTCTTTAACTGTGGTGCTCTTCTCTATGGAGCCTGGCAGTTTAGGCAAGTGCCATATGCCCTGACTAAACCTAGCGGCGGGCCCTGAGCATGGGGAGCTGTTTTGTCATTAGCCCCTTGTGCGGCGGAGGTGGAAACTCATTTAGCCCCATGCTGGACCTTCATTATGATAGACTTGTATCAGATGGCATCTCTGGCTGGGCTTTGGCTCCTGGCTAACGGGCGCAAAAGCTGTGGCTCCAGCCCCGCTACAGTCCCAGCAGGGGAGGTGTGCGCTGGGCCGGGCGGGGCTACGCCGGGCTAGCCTGGTGCTCCTCTGCTGGCAGAGGCAGCAGCAGGCTGGAGGAGGGGTCGACCATGGTGGCTGGCGTTTGCTGGCTGCTGGCTGGGTATTACTGATAGACGAGTACCGCCTCCATTAGACCGTCCCTGCTCCTCTCCCTCCCGTTAGTTCATTCTATACTCCCTCCAATTCTTCCTCCTCTTTTTAATCCTACCCCCTGCTTTTCTTCTTTTACATTTACTCACTCTTAAACACGTGCACACCCGTGCTCACTCCAGCATACGCAGAAAACAATGCGTGCTGACTTGAGTCAAAGCGAGTAGACAGAGAGTGCAGAAACGGCAGATAAAAATGCTCCGAAGCAAGTGGTTGAACTGATTTCTCTCTGTTGTCTGCGAGTACATTTACCTGAGCTATGTAATAAAAAGTCAATGGACCAAAAGGAGACCGTATACTGTATAACGACCATTCTCATTTTGCTGTTCTTACACTGTTTGATAAAAGCATGCCTTTCACATAAGAACGATAGGCATGCAAAATTCAGCGTGCCACCCAAAACGCACATTTAAAAAAAGTATTAAACATATTTCAAGAATTCCTAAAGAACAGGTGGCTTACAGTGACAAAAAAAAATTATATATATATATATATAATTTTTTTTGTCACGGTAAATATATATAAATATATATATATATATATATATATATATATATATATATATATATATGCATTAGAATTTACTATATTGCCATGAGACAAGGGTGACACTACAACATCTCAGAGAAAAGTATTTCAATGAACATCCTGGTTCCGCAGACACTTCCTCCTCCATAAACACAATTATATGATGTATTATTATTACTTAAAAGCTTGATATGAGCCCGGGAAATGTGGCAAATAAGCAGACAATCTCGCCGCTGAAGGAGATTGGCCTGACACCACATAGCAGCCCCTGCTATTGGATTCTGCACTTTTAACTGGGTTAACCCACTTCGATGTGAATACAAATTCAATTGCCACTGCCACCGTTTTTCTTTTCCATGTGTGCCTCTCTGTAGCTCAATAGACTTATGTAACCACATAGAAACAATTTCCCTCGATCGAGTACACAGAAACCATAAAATTAAAATAAAGTGCCATTACACATCCACGAAAAAGAGAAGGGGGATTTGAAATCTCCTTACTGCGAGGAAATAATCTGTGTAGTTTATTTGCTCTCTCTCTCTTTTATTCTTTAACTCTTTCTCTCCCTCGCTCCCTCTTTCCCTTTTTTATTTCCCTGCCTCTCCCTTCTCTCTCTCCCTGCTTATTTCATTCCCTCTCTCACTCTCGCAATCGCTCTCTCGCTCCACTCCATCAGCTCCTGTTGATACTTATGTGCAGGCTGTTTCCTGGTTTGATGCAGTGGAACAGCCATTTGTAATGGAGATAGCCTCACCTTTAGCCAGATCTGTCCGTCTTTCAGGGGTTCTGTGTCTGTCTGCTCAATAGGATAATGGCTTTCCTCAACGGGGGGAGGGAGAGGGAAACCTTAAACAAAGCCATGTGAGAGAGTCAGGAAGCCTTTCAGGACTTCATTAGGCCTTCTCCGAGAAGGAAGGTTAAGAGTCCTCCAAGCTGGTACTATTTAGCTGTTTAAAGTCAACAGGAATGCTCACGCAGCTGCCCCATAGAGCCAGCGACACCACCCCCTTCCCCCCCACACCCCCCTTCCCCCTGCTCCCACACACTCACAGCCTCCGTCCCCAGCTAGCCTCTAACCCCGTCGTACAGGCAACACACACACACACACACACACACACACATAGAAACATTTAGGCTCCCCTGGTCTTCATGAGGAAATGCCACACAGGGACTCCCATACACTCCTCTAGGTCCAATCATAACACAGCCAAGGGCATCAGCCACTCCAATTCAATGCCAGACACACATAGATGTGCCCCCCCCCCACCAGCATCCACATACAGACAAAAGCATACTGATAACACTCACACAAAGACAAACAAACATGCGCGCGCACACACACAACCGTCCCTGTCCAGATAAAACATGTGATGTCATAAAAAGGCCATATGACGAAGGAGGTCAAGGCCAGACTATGTATGGTTGATTTAATAAATCATGATTAATGCCTTCTATTATTATTGCAGAATAATTTGATTAATCAGTCATGAGTTGAACACGTTCATTCATTTCACAGCCTTTCTGTTATCTTCTTGAGTGAAGGTCAATCAGACTGAAACCTGCTTAACAAGACAACCTAAAGTTCTTTCCCAAAGCAGGTGTGACCAGAATCAAGCAACCAACCTCACTTACCTATTGGACAGGTCCTGAGGGACACCATCATGTAGACATAGTGAACAGAGTTCTCAGATATTAAATTTGACGTCTTACAAAGACCTGTTTTGCAGTGTCTCTCACCGCATGCTTAGAAAATATTATTTAAATATACAGATTAATAATACTAGTGCCATTCACAAAGCAAATACAAAGACAACCCAACCCAATGAAAATGTACTTACTCACCCAACCAATGTCAAGCAAGCACACACACATACGGTCACACTCTCGTGCCTTCATGCACACACACTTTCCCTATTGCTATGAAACACACATGGCCAAGGGTAGTACACACAAGGATGACTGCGAAGCATCACCTGCAGTGCCTAGAGACCTGATCTAACCCTACGTTGGCAAGCATTACGCTGCTACCCGTGGCATGTCACTCCCCTACGCCTGATCCGCTGTACACAGCGTCCCGCCGAAGGGACAGGAGAAAAGGCGACTGAAATCAGGCACTGGACACGTGGATCTGTTATTCGGAGAGGGGTTGGAAAGGGGGTCGAGGGTGTGGATATCAGATGAACAGAGAGAGGTAGGTAAGTTGAAACTGGCTCCTTTGTGGGATTGGAGATGATGATATATCTGTGTAAGTACGTGTGTGTGTGGGTGTGTGTGTGTGTGTGGG
>JAVQIZ010229503.1:0-35782 GCA_036023535.2 Galaxias brevipinnis | reverse complement strand
ACAAGTTTGTTAAAATGGCTGGGACGGGGTAATTAGAAAATGGCTCTGAAAGGGTCAAAACCAATAAGAAGTAGAAGAAGCCCAGTTCTGTGATGAGAATTGCAGTTGATATTGTTCTTAATTTTTTTTGCTTGATTTTGTTCTGAACATTTTAAATAGGCCTTAAAGAAAATTGGCCTTTGAAGTTGTAAACTTTATTTTAAAATAAAACATTTAAGAAGTCAATTTGGTATTGCATTTGTCTTGCTTTGATATAGCATTAGGTCTATATGTGGTGAAAATGTTCGGTTTTAATTCAACATAATCAATGGCGCAATTTATCCCCATGTGGCTCAATTTACCACCTCATTGGTCCATAACCACATGAAGGCTTGCTTAAGACACTATGTTTAACTGGATGCTGGAGCTGGGGCGCATTGGCCAGGAGGGTTGTTAAGCCTGAACGTCACATTTTAGGTCTAGGACACCAAGTTAATTTAGCGTTCTTGCATGTAGCGCTCTGGAAAGTGTTGGGCAAAGCGCACAGAAGTGGAGCGGTATGTACCAATGTACGTCGGTATTAACATATGGTAGGCCCTCTTTTATTATTAGCTACAATGGATTGCATACTATCGGGATCTATGCAAAAAGTTGGATTACTGATCATGCTTATGTACTCATTGATCAATGGAACGCCGTCAAGATATAATGCACATCAGGGAAACACATACGGGGGTCCAGAGCCAAAACTGAAGAATAAGTGAGTACATTTTTGTTAGTTGTGGTTAAATCTCTACATTCAACTTCTCCGTTTTGTAGACTTTTCTTAGACAAGGTACAGCATGTCGATGTATTTATAATCCCATAAACCGAAAGTCATAACAATATGTGTTTGATAATGGCAGCTTCATCTGAAAAGGTAACTAATGAATTCCATGAGGTGACCGTGATTTGCATAAATGCAGCTGATTAATTTTTGAACTGTATAATTTCACAGAAATTGGTGCGCCTACATAGTTCACAAGGATGTAAGCTGTGCCGTAGTGGGAGGCACGGATAGTTTTGTGGAGCCAGAGATCTTGCCATGTCCAATGAATCAGCCAAACTGTGCGCAGCAAGTGATGTAAGTAATGAATGTAATGTAAATTAATGTAATGTGAGTGCTTTGTGATTTCAGAATAGGTGGGGATAGCCTTTTGAATTTTATTGCGGTTAAATGATGGAGCTAGGGTTCTTTGACTAGATAGTCGGAAACTGTTGATCGAAACAATGACGGTCAATTACATTAATTTAGACACTCCACACTTTCTCTCCTGTAACCTGTATTCTACTTAAATCTTTTGACTTCTCTGTATGGCCTGCAATCTCTGGGGGATTAATATATAATATTTTATAATATTTATACTGTATATAGTAAAAACGTTATTTGATTGTGAGGGTGACACTGTCTTACTTTGGTCAGCATAAGTAGGCAATGATACATTTCATGTGTTAAAAATAGGCAGCCACTTCTGGACTAGCTTGATTCACAGGGTGAAAATGTTGTACAATCTAAAGCCACTGGCTCAGTATATTATTAATTGTTAATGTCTGTGGTGTCACTGAAATCTTTATTGCTGGGAATCCAAGGTCTGACCTATTCCCATGATGTCACTACGCAAAGTTGTTATTGCATTTCACACAGTTGAAAGGACACAAAAAAACCAACATTTGTTTAAATTTAGATAATAATTTTAAAAGAAGCAATGTCTTGTTTTGAGATTTTACGTGAGCTGTGTATTCCAGATGTCCATCATGGAACCTCTTAAATATTATGAACAGTGAGTGCTGAGTAAAATTTTAATCTTTCTTTTCCCTCAGGTATCGCACACACTTTCGTCCTATGTACAAGATTGCATTCAAGACAGTAACAGAGTTGGAGTGGAGGTGCTGTCCAGGTTATCAGGGTTATGACTGCATGGAGCTAAAGGACACCCTGCTTCGTCAGACTGAACAGGGCCATTGGCCGTTTCTGCCTCCTAGTTCTGAGAACAGTGCTTCAACGCCTGGTCAGCTACTAAGAAAATATTTGCACATTATTAGAGCTGTACATTTCACAGTATCAGAGCAGAGGGTTTTGTATCCACAAATGTGAAACAGATATTTGCTAACCCTTACTTTAAATGTTCCTGTAGTTTCAGAGCAGCAGCAATGGGGTCAACACAGTAATCCTGGAGGCGTTGAAGGGCAAGGGGGTCAAACAGGCCAGCGAGAACTAGAGGGCCATGGAGGAGCCCAGACAGTGCCACAGCTGCAGGAGGAGATGCAGCGCCTGTCAGAAATGGTCCTAAACATGCAAGCCGCCATGACCGACATGTCTTCTAACCTAAGGCTGGGCCTGCAAGAGGATGCCAGTAAGATGCTGGTCACTCTGCTGAGCAATGTCAGACAGCCTGCCAGTGCTGTTGGCGCAGAGACCCTCACCTCAGCTCCACTGCAGGCATTCTTCTTGGACCAAGATAACGCAAACATTAACGAGGTCATGAGCAAGATTAACTCTGTCACTGACACACTGGAAACAAAAAGTCATGTTCTGGATGACCTTCTGGGCAGGGTTAATTACCATGAGGGGCAACTCCGCCTACTAATGGAGGCTGCCCAGGGATCCCCAGCAACGCAACCCCCTGCCCACCTTGCTGCTGTTGATGCAGACCTGCATGCCTACGTAGACCAAAAGTTTATTAGCCTGAGGGAAGAGCTGATGATCGGCATGGACATCAAAATGGCAGACCTGAAGAGCGCTTGTGACTACAAGATTGTGTCTGTGCAAGAGCAGTGTGAGGGGCAGGAGACAAACTACAACAGCCTGGCCGAGCTCATAGACTCCAGGGACGTCGACCTCCGCAAGGAGATCCAAGACCTCAAGCTTCAGCTGGCTGCTCCAGAGAATGGCAACGAGGGATTGTCACATACAGCAGTCCAAGTCTTGCCCCGTGTGGATGACCTGGAGGCCCGTCTGAACCTGTCAGATCGGAGTGTTGAGGCACGCTGCCTCCTCCTTGAAGAGAAGCTGGCCACAGATAAAGCAGAGAGGGATGAGGGTCTTAAGAAGACCCTGGAAGAGAGGCTGAGCTCCATGGAAGACAGACTGATCACCCTGCTAGTGGAAGTGAGTACCAACCCCCCATCTGGAGCTCATGCTGAGGAGGTAGAGTTGTTACAGAGGGAGTGTAGTGCACAGAAGACTCTGGTTCGGGGTCTGGAGGACAGACTTAGCGCTCTTGAACAGTTGTGCAAATCGAACTTGACAAATGCAGAGAACATTGACCAGGACCTTAAGAGATGTAGGACTACCATGGATGCCATGCAAAAAAGTCTCAATTACCATTCAGATAGTCTGGAAGCCATGGAGGGATTTGTGCATGGGCATCTCCTCAACCACAGCTCCAGCATTGAGGATGTGCACCATGAGTTGGGATCTCTTAGAGGACAGGTAGGAGCATTAGAAGGCTCTTTGTCAGACATAGGCAAATCGCTGAGTCAGCAGTCTCAAGAGATCAGACACCTCAACTCCACTGGTGACCAGCTAGGCACAGAGGCAGGCCAGGAGGCAGAGGACTTGCTGAAGCTCCATCTGACCCAGCGACACGAGCTGAGGAGCAAGCTAGAGGAACTGGGCAGGGAGGTGAAGTCTGAGGCAAACCGCTGCAGGGCAAAGACCAAGGAGGTGGCGAAGGAGCTCAGCAGTATGGATGGTCGTGTTGCCAATGTGGAAAGCATGTGTGGCAGACTAGAGCCCATCTCTGGCAGTTTACAGAGGATAAAGGAGGGGCTGAATAAACATGTAACTGGGTTGTGGACCTGTGTCAACAGCCTGAACGGCACTGTGAGAGCTCAGGCCGGGGATATCGGAGGATTGAAGGGAACCTTCCAGAACCTCCAACAACAGCTCTCTGGTCTCACCAAAGAAGAAGGGAATCTCACAGTCAAAACTCCTGGTGATACAGGTACTCCATGGCATAGGCTATCCCTTACCCTACCTTTTAAAACACCATGAATTTACTTCTTTACACATGAAAAGGGACTATTGATGTTAGATTTTTTTCCCACGTGTACTTGAATCATGAGTTCTACCTTCACAGCCTCATATCCTGCTAAAGCTGATTTATTATGTACAGGAGTTCCAGTAGCTGAGGGTTGGGATCGCCATCAAGTGGTGCTAATATGATAACCCTCATCTGGAGCCCATTTGGGGTTCCACAGGTTGTGTGCTTTAATGGGCATGTGTGTAATGCAGAACCATGTCCACGTTGGTGTAGGGTTCAGTGAGATGGGGAGAGGAAGCTGGGAGACTCAGAGGAGGCAGTAGTGATTGAACACACATGCTTGTTTTAATAGACCCCTCTTGCGTTGAGCAATACTTTGGATGTTAAGAACAACTAGGGTGTGTGTGCATTGGTGTTTTCGTGCATACTAGTAGTAAAGTGTGCATATTTTCGTGTTTGTATAATTCCCTCTGCAAGTGTTGGGACTAGGCCTTTATTTAATATCAGTGTCACTAACTTGTACAGCTAGGACATCAATCATTTAAAAATATTTAAGTAGCTTTGAGGGCATTGAATTAAACTTGATTCTTCAAGTCTTCAACTTCACATAGTTATTATTTTCAAACGTGCTAAGAAATATGAGTCCCAGATGCACTACAACATTCATTTGTTAGGACATACTCGTGTGCTCCATCCTCGTGTGTAAGTACAGTTCCCCGTGTCTTTGGACACAGTGCATTACTGGGGCCTTTCTATTAATGGTGCCCAAGTGGCTAAACCGGACTCAGCTGTGTTCCACTGTGGGGAATAAGAGAGTTGGAAAACCCTCGCAAAGCAGTAATGAGCCTTGTCTCATCTTCTGAGTCATAGTGTAGGAGGAGATCTGCACTGTGCACTAGGCCTCAGGACTGAGCCTACATAATGTGGCTATGACATTGCATCATGGTTACTATTCTTAACAATTAAATTCTGCAAGCCATGTGTGATTTTCCCATGGAAGACAAATGTCACACTTTTCTTTTTTTTTGATTCATAGCCATATGAATGGAAATGTTTGAGCAATAGCCTCAGAGGGCACGGCCATTATTCACATGTTCCTTCCTGACTAGTTTTGGGGGGTTTGCTCTAATGCCACAGTCATGTTGGCCACTTTCAACTGGTAGTTGTACTTGGCTCTCTGCTCTTCTTTTGTCTTGTTTTCCACACCCTGTTATCTATTTGTCATGGATCGCTGGAAAATGTTGCCCTGGAGTAGGGACTATTAGTGGGACATCTTCGAGTGGCTTATCAACGATCACTTGTAGGAACCAATTCAGAGTGTTTCATATATCCTAGGGCCAAGTGGCTCAGTAGGTTGAGATCACAAGTCTACTGGGTTTGTATCACACCCTCCTTCTTGTGAGTCTCTTTTTCTAGTGTGTGCCCAGGTTTTTGAGTGTGTTAAATTCACTGCCCCTTTGCTCTGAATAAATTCATAATTTTGTCTCGGCAGGGCAAAGCTTTAGCCCCAAAAAGGATTATGTTTTTAAACACAACGTAACACACATCCCTGGGTTATGTACTCTTTTTTTTTTTCTTGAAATAAAACCGTGTGAAACGTCGGCGTTTTTCCTTGTGCCCGGTGTGGAGCTCTCTGGCATTACGTCAGACACAGCTCGTAGTGGTTTAGTTATTTCGGTTTCCAACTGACTACATTATCTTATTGTCCTAAAATGGTCTGCTCCCCTAGCTGCTTACTATCACTTCCCTGCCAAAGGCCAGGCCAGGCTTAGTTTGGCATCATCAGAGGTTTGAAAGAATGACACAATAGATTTGTTCTGAATACTCTTTGTGTTCAATGTTTTGGCACCCTATATGATGTAAAATGGGCATTTTATAGAGTAAACCCACTCACCAGAACTTGTTAAACGGTAATATTTTTTTTTTTAAATGACATGGCCTTAATTTGCAGCTTCCCAGACCGTTAGTCAGAACCAACCGGTAAATTAACTCCCTTTTACTGTGTCTAATCACTCCCAAAATATTGTGTGATTGTGTGTGTAAGAAAGAGAGACAGAAAGCGCTCATCTATCCATCTTTCAGTGTGCGTTTACATTTTCTCACCTTAGTTATATGTATTTACTGCTCACTGTTTAGCAGTTTTCAGATGATGAATATTTCTACATCCATAGTAAACCTATGCTACTTCCTAATGGTATTAATTTGTTAGATGCATGCTTGTTTTCTTGAAAACTTTACTAGTGCTACAGCCGCTCCTTCTCATTGTGTTTTCCAACCGGGGGTCTTGCCTCATTAGCAGCCCATTGTAGATTACTCAGAGACAAGCAAGCATACATCATCCTCTTGACAGGGTCACTGCTCCAGCTACTCAGGTCAATGACCCAGGAAAGATAAGGCAGGTTGTTGGCTGACATAAATTGACCAGTGGTCAAGCGTGATAACCCTGGAAAACCTAGGCCCACTACATCAGATGCTGATCCAAAGAAGTGATGGGACCTAAGCAGTGCTTGCCTTAAAGGAGATTTCAGTGAAAACAGCTGTAGAAGGCTCACCCCTTTCATCATGTCGTACACACACACACACACACACACACACACACACACACACACACAAACACTCTTGCAAAACAGTTCAATCTCTCATTACTTTGGGACCAAGGCTGAGATTGGCTCTAAATCTGACTCATCAGATTGCCTACATTTAGACATCTGTTGTAACAAAATAGGCACACTAAAACATACACACGTGTATGCAGACCTACCCCCTGTGCCATTTTACTGTTAGCAACAGTGTTCCCTTTATGTGGAGTGTTAGCCACACTCCTGGCTTTTATAGCCAGTGACCCTATTATTTTGCCTGGGGTATTGGGACAGGCTGAAAACATGGCCTTACCTTGGTATGTTGGTATGCCTTTCAAGTGTAGTCTCTTTTTCTGTTTGAGCTATGCTAGGGGTTGTCTTCTTATTCTTAAGTAGAATAATTAGCCTAGTTGTCTCCCAGCCGACAGAACTGATTTGTTGTCTGATAAAGCCCATTGAGTTCATTGCACACTAGCTGTGGTTGTTAAGAATGTTCTCAGTAGTTTAACCTGTTCTCATAATCATTTCGCTATCATTTCATCAAAATCATTTCCGAAGTCCTCAATTAAAGGCAGGGATGGTCACTCACTCTTTAGTGAATAATGAAAGTTAAGGACTTGCTCTGCTTTAGACATGATATTGGCTTTCCAGTCACATTTTAATATATTGACATTTTTTTGGGGCAATTGCAGAAATTTTGTGTGAACGTGTGAGCACTGCAACTTAAACGCTACAATAAATACAACTGGCCTCATGATTGTTTTTCCTACAATTGTACAATTTTTTTTTAAAATATTTACATCGATTTTTCTCTTTGGCTCTAGATCACTGACCAGATGATTTTCCTTCATTGTACATTTTCTTGTACTTTTGTGTTCTTAGACAAGACATATTAAGGTTGTTTAGAATTCCAGCTGTCAGTATGGATGAAGCTGAGTTGTGAGAGTGTCTTAACCTGTGGACATCTGGCTCGGTCTATTATCTCTCGTCAAGGATCCATCTTCCCATCCTTTGTCCCTTGACCTCTCTGTGTCATTATCCCCACTTTTCAGCTGTTATTGTAGGTGCGGTTGACTCAGGATGCACTCACTTGACCAAGCCTAAGCCCCAGGAAAAGCTCCCACCCATAATGGCCCTGCCCGCTGGCCCTTCAGACGCCTCTGTCTTGAAACCCCATGTTATGGAGACTGGGGAGGCTGGACCCCCAGGCACCATGACCTCATCCAAACTGCCCAAAGGAACTGGCGGCAGCATGACCCCGCTTCAAGGCTTTGCTGGAGCCCCAGGTGGGATGAAGCAGGGCAGCTTCAATCAACATTCAGAAACAATCATAGTAGGGTACCTGTTAGAAAATTCTAAAAGTATATATTTTTTATCAATCCGCAGCCTTACCATCTAGTTCTACTGTGTCTCTAAAGCCTAGTATGTCAGGGATTTCAAGTAAGTGTTCCCGTTTTTTTCTTCATGAAGAATAATAAAAGCATAATTCAATATTATCTATCTGAGGATATAAATACATTTTTTGCCATTAAACTATTGGCTTTTGAACAAACCTTTTTTTACACCAAAAATTGTTTTCAGATGAGCGGGTGTCATTCTCAGCTGGTCTCAACCTCTTGCCCTTCTCTGGAGAGGTTGGGATTGTCCGCTTCAACAAAGTGATAGTCAATGATGGAGGACACTATGATCATCACACAGGTAACACACACTCCCCTAGTCAACACTAATCCTTAATTCATCAATTTATACTGACTCGGACATGCTAATTATGCACTATCCCATAAACTTTAAGATATTGTACCTGCCCATGGGTTTGCTGACTCCTGCTGCTGACAAAGAGTTTTTAGTGCCCCCTTGTGGAAGACTTTGTGTAATGTTTAAATTGTTTTGCGTTCTCTCAGGTATCTTCACTGCTCCAGTGGAGGGACGCTACCTGGTAAGTGTTGTTCTCACAGCTCAGCGTGGTGAAAGGGTTGAAGCAGTTCTGTCTGTGTCCAATCGCAGTATCCAGAGGCTAAATACAGCAGGCTTTTTTGCTGGTGTTGGGCCAAATGGACCGGTTACTCCAGAGCAGTGTAACTGTGGGGGAACGGCATCCTTGAGCCTGGTTCTCGGTCTGAAACGTGGAGACCGAGCAGGGCTGGTCATGACAGCTGGAAAACTGGCCATCACTGTGTCACCTGAATTCCTCTCCACATTTAGTGCTGTCCTCCTCTATCCTTCCCCATCAAAAACATAGCCCTACCCCAAACAGAAGTCTTGTTCACTCAAATTATGTCTTGAGGAAAAAAAAGGATTTTGTACTGTAATGGATGATTTTGATTTGTTGGACACAAAAATATATCTAGATTTAGACGCCTTACATCCACACATGATGGATGGACAATTAATAAAAGCAGATATGTAAAAATACACGTCCTTATGCAGGAGGAGCATTAGTCATTGAGTATTAATATATTTAGTGTGTTTTTGTTTACATTTCAGTGTTTACATGTATTATTATATATATGCTAAATACACTATGACAGTGGGATGCAATGGGATTACTGTTAATAATAAGCTCTTTTCTTTTTTGAGATTTCATATAGAATTTAGTTTACAACACTTGTGTCATGTTCCATAATTCATTTGCATTACATTAAGTGAATGTTAGTTTGTAATGTTGCCACTTACAGGAAATACGTATGCCTTAGCTCCATAGCCGACTTACCCGTCAAAATTGATACCTGATACATGATTGATTGTGTTTTTGGTAAACATTCATACTCCTGATATACTTTTCAATAAAATGAGACACTAAACGTGATTTTAAGTTTTAATGTGAAC
Organism: Galaxias brevipinnis; assembly: GCA_036023535.2. NCBI lineage: Eukaryota > Metazoa > Chordata > Actinopteri > Galaxiiformes > Galaxiidae > Galaxias > Galaxias brevipinnis. Next base: position 26,373 of record JAVQIZ010229503.1, on the reverse strand, counting down.
TGAAATTGTAGACTTGGTACAATATGATCGTGAAAAATGATCAGGTAAGACAACACGTGTTTTAAACAGCAAAAACATATTAGGATTTAAAAGTAACAAGTGGACTAAACAGTCCCTATAAAAATAACAGCTTTTAAATGTGTGTTGTCCCCACACAAATTATATCACTTTCATAGAAAGAATGGTAGAACTATTATTACTGTGAAACACTTTAGAGGAATAATTTCATAAGGTTGCAGATATCAACCTATATATTCACCCCCCACCCACCCCCACCCCTCACATTCCCCTCAACAAAACCACTGCCAGTACACTGACATCTTTGCTTTTTAGTGCAATTACTCTGGTAAGAGTTCAGTGCCCGCTCAGTGTACATGGCAGCAGTAGCTTCCGCAGTTTAGAAAGGGCTTTTTTCATCCTCAATACCTCAAACTGCACCCCTGCAATCGATCATACTGCTTCTACATAACCCTCCTAACAATTAATCATACTTAATTGTAAAATCATAAAGCTTTGACATGAGGTGAAGCTTTGTATAAATTCAAAAAGGCATTTTTTAAAAGCAGCTGTTCTTTTCATAATTATGTGTCGACACAGTGTCTAGTGTGCTATTCTGACCAATACTAATTTATATATTGTTGTGCCTAATGATGCTAAATCAAGGGCAGACAAAACTATGTTAGAGGCAGTGCAAGCAATCATGAAAAATAGGATAAAAACATTAAACAATTAAACCTGCTTTGATATTCAAGTGATCTTACAAAAAATATATAGATTTTATTCTGTGGCAATGTAACTACCATGTTTTTCCTACATATTAAACCAATTAAAACTACAAGAGTTCCTCAAGACAAATTTCTGCAATTGGCTCTCTCCAGTAGCAGAATGAACTGAACTCTGGAAAGCTGAAGATGGCGCTCTGTTCCTTACTTCGTAATGGAAAAACATACTCCACAAGCTCACTGAGTCCGCTGTATCTGTGAGGAGAACCAGTATATGTTTGCTAACTCGCAAGAAAATAGACATGTCATGATTACAGTCATGCATATACAAGGTCACTTACGAGGTCTTATTGCCTTTGGTTTGCTCAAGAATGAGCTCTCCTTTGGGATTCACTGTGAATATCCGACACACAGGCACACCAACTTGCTTGTAGGCAAAAACATCCTATGATAGAAGCAAAGATATGGAAAAATCCTATCACAATCTTTGTTATATTTCTGCTTGTATGTTGTTGTGGTCAGGGAATCTGTAGTTGTAATGTATGTCCAAATATATTTGCAGTTAAACTGGCAATGATTTAGTTTGAACACGTTTGGAATTAAAAATATATTTGGTATCCACAAATGCATTTTTGGGGGTTTGCAGGAATAGAACTGAAAAATGTATGAGTATTTACGGGAATATACGAGACATAATGATATCATATTATATTATAATATTTTTAAATTTATGTATAATAATTTTTATGATGCAGAATAGTAATTATACACTATACTTACATTTGATCTGTTCCCAAAAGCTGCATAGAAAGGATGTGTGTTTGGGTAGAATAGGTTCTTGATATCTGTTAGGCATTCAATTTTGAACTTCTCTGGCTTCTTTTCAATGACCTCCCTAGTAGCAAAAAAAAAAACCCAAATATAGGCAAAGAAAACAGAATTAGCATAGGTGGCCTAATGTCACTAAGAACATTTCCGCAAGTTACATAACTGCTGCATATTACAACACTTTTCCTTCCACTTTCCTGATCTGGATGCATGGGTTTTACCTGTGGAAGGCAGAAAAGAGGCTGCTTGGAGAGAGCATGAGGGGTCCTCTGGGCAGGATGGTGCCTCGGTCGTTCACCCAGTGGAGGTACCCTCTGGTCATGTCAGCCATGCCGATCGCACGGGCGGAGCAGTACAGGAACTTGTAGCCATTCCTGAAGCATACTTGTAATCATTCTAGGACTTTTGGGAAATGGTCAATTTTAAACAAGAAGGTGGGGACATTTTTCCAGGTCTAACTTACTCGTGCACAGAGTGGTAAAGCTTGGCGATGCCTTGGTGAGTCCAGTCTTTCCCAAGTTGGGGGAGAATCTGTCCAAACACATCTGACCTGGGGGTGGGGGGGGGGGGCAAAAAGTCATGCATGAGGGAACTATTAATATCATCTATTTTGCAAATGACTTCAGGGCCAGGTCCAATTAGATTCATTACGAAGAGGTTGGCTTTGATATGCTGCAACATAATTAAATTAGCCAAGCCTTCTATGACAACAAATCAATTAAAAGAATTTCTGGAATAAGAAAAATCACGAGACAACAATTTTCCACTAGCATTGGACGGCAGTGGAAGTGAAGAAATGACAGCAGTATTTAAATCTATTTTACTTGGTGATGGTGCCATCGATGTCGGAGATGATCACTTTGTCGTCCCAGTTCCACAGGTAGATGGTGCCCTCACACCGACACGTGCCCTGGTACTGTGTAGTGATACTGAAGGTGACATCATTGGGCCCATCTCTTAACTTCAGACTGGCCTACAGCAGAGTGCAAAGAGAACAATCAGAAGTGATGACATGGTACATCAATCGATTCGCTGCTGAATCCGTCAAGGGAGGGGGGGGGTGTCACTTACGATTCGATCAGATGAGAGTCGGAGAGACTTCTTGTATGAGTGACAGCTGGCTGGTGTTGAGCCCTCGGTCAGCATGCGTTCAGTTGGCTCCGATGCCGTTGCCACGGCGCTGAGCTCTTTGGACTCGTCATCACTAGAGGAGTCAGAAGCCTTGCGTCTGTTGGACACAGGGTATTGTGACAGTGAGTGTTATCGTATCTCTAAATAAAACCACGATTTAAGCTGTGAAGTTACTGCGAAAAAAATAATGCATATTTTTTTGCATCATAGACAACCTGATTACTGTATTTTACAAGGTCACCACAGAGGCCAAATGATGTGTCCCATGGTGTTGATGAGATCTGTCTATCTTTGGAACAATGCCTTTACAGTTCTATGACTACATACTGCCCTGCTGAAAATGACTAGGTGACAGTAATGAATATTTGGTGCAAATGGTTCTAGTTGGGCATTCAATTTTTGACAATGTTGGTTATTCTAAAACTTTTATATCTGACCACACATTGGTATACGCTAAAACATTCTCCATACGTTTCCATATTTATGATATGAAACACTGGTACCTAATGGCTTGTATTGGTCTTTTACTTTGGGGGGAAATACAGTATGCATCAGGAATATAGAGTTTAGACAGCCAAGCCTTTCGCGTGTATGCAATTCATTATGAGCCTTGATGACATCACTGTGTATGGCTAATAATGCCCTTCCTGTTGGGATTAGGACATCAGGGTGTGGAGCTCATCCTGCTGACTCACTGAGGGACTGTAGCTGGGTGAAGGGCAGGGCTTTCTCTGTTCATGGACTCCTGTCTCTCCATCTTGGTATCTGACTGAAGAGGGTGAAAAGCAACGATAAAGTTAGCTGTTATTGTAATGAAATCCACCGTATGTTAGCCAAAAGCTAATTCATAATGCTCTAGCTTCTTCTGATCTGAATATTTTACCTAGAAGCTGAATTGCTTTACAAAAACATGGAAATCTAAACAAATGAAATGAAAACGGCTTTCACCTGAACAAAATAAATCATGAGAAAGAAATGTCAAGTCAAATGGTAAAAACAAATATACAGTATGCCTGGTTGCAACGGAAAAACGATATAGACTTTCTCATTACTATGGGCTACAATACCTGCTTTACAATGCTCTTCCTCCAGAACCACCAGCGACCAGACTTCTTAGGCATTTTCTCCTTCACCCAAGCCTCTTCTGTTGCCTGCCATCCACATAAAGAATTAATAAGAGAAAACTCTGCACATTCAGGTATTAATGTATTCTGCATTATAGGTGCAGTGCAACTGAGTGCAGTAAGCTACCTTTGGCAAATTCTTCTGGAATGCTTGCATACAGAGTATCAAGGGTGCTGCCAATGTCCAGTTGTAATATCTTTCAAAAACAGTATGAGTATACTAATATAAGGATTGTTCTTGTAAGATTCACATCAAACACCAAATGACAAGTCAAAAAAGTAATTACATTTCCAGAGTGTATTTCATTAGTATGATTTCAATGTACTGGTATAAATTACTTACCGGTTTGCAATTCTAACCACCAAATTGGGATTATCAATGATTGCTGGATTTTCAGCAAATTCAGAATACGTAATGATGTGCTCCATGAATTTCTCTGTGAGAAAGGTTTGATAAAACACACCGTATAAGGCCCTGTTATTCTGATTGTTTTCTCTTTTTTTTGCATATCAATTTAACCTTATTGAGTTTTCAATCATATGAACAGTCTCAGAAATGCTTTGTGGCAGCCATGGTAGCAAAATCTGGCTGAACATTAGCATCAGAATACCTCACCTTTGGAGATCTCAGAATTAGCTCCGACACCTCCGCAGAGTGACAAGATGACATCATGCAGGTCCCCCGAGGAGTCGGACAGACATTCGGTGCCGCTGTCGGCCGCGGCGCTACCCACTGACTGAGGCGACTGGGAACCGGACCTTCTCCCCACCTCAACCCAGGTCTTAGGAGCATGCTCGGACTCACTGAAACAACGTTTTAATGAAGACTCACAATCACAGGAGGGGGGGTTCTGCAGATGTGTTAACTACTAAACATGTGTTGTTTGTTCTCGGTGTTAAAGGCAATGAGAACAATTGGCACAGGTGAGGATGATGTGACATTTAAGTTTAACTAGGCTGGTGGTACCTTTTAGGAGCACCCAAGTATCGTGCAGCTACATCAGGTTCAAGTACATTCAGGTCATCAAGGTAAATATCGTCTGGGCCTTGGTGTTGACTCCTCTTCCTGACATCTATGTCAAATAGAGGAAGACATCAGATTTCTGTTTATGAAACAAATACCGTTCTCACCTCCATTACTGGAAAAAGGCATGCAAAAGTAAAGTCTCCTTCCGACATTGCAGACACAAGAATCAAGTATTCAGGCCTCAGAGGAAACCACATCCTTCCTGTCAGCCTCAGCACTGACACTCTGTCTGCCTGGGTGGTTCCAGACCTATTGTCAAAGTCAGCTGTCATGACTTATTCATTTCCTTTCAACGTAGAATTGGCTTATTCACAAACATCGACAAGGTGCAAAGCTTTTTTCCTATTCTAACCTCTTTTGGTGGAGAATGTCTTTAACATCACAATATAATAATACTTATCCAGCTACAACGACGACTGTGAAACAGATTGGTCGGTTTTAATGAGGGAGCCTACTTCTCCTTGAAGAGGGCACGTCTGCAGCTTTGGAGCCGGCCTTCACATCTCGACTGACGGCCCCTGGGTCTCGAGTTGGACTGGCAGAGTGGGCGGCAGTGCCATTATCTTTGCGGCTGGAGCCTGGCACATTGGGGGGAGCTGAGTTCCATCTGGGTTTCCGTTCGGCTAATGGAGCGCCTGCGTCAGGCTTAGCAGGGGATAGGTCAGTGCCAGGTGGGGATGGCTCAGGTGTCAGGTCAGGCTGGGGAAAGCAAGGCGTGTGGATGGAGGGGTGAATCTCCGAGTGTTGGGGTTGATTTTGGGAGCAGAGCAGCTCAGGTTTAGCACTCCGAGGTTCTGGCTTGACAATTCTGCATGCTTGGTCCATAAACCTCTGCTGGTTGTCGGACTCAGGATCCATGGTTTCCAAGCTGGGAATGACGCGGAAGTGCGTGTTCTCTGAGGGGGTAATCCTCACCGTCTTCCGCGTGTCCGCTCTGTCTTTCTTACTGACCTGAAAAAAAAGTGGAGGACCATGGTCAGCACAGAGTGAGACCATGAGATCCCATTCTTAATGTTGATACCAAAAATTAAAACTTCACGCGATTGATTTGACATGTTATGCTACAGGTTTACATACCCAGGTGGATTCTGGGAACTCTCCCCAGGACCACTGCATGTGTGACTCTCCTCTTAGCATACTCTCTGTCGACTTCACCATCAGCTCGGAGTCACTCTTAGGAGACATCGGCTCAGATTGGGGCCTGCTGCAAGCAACAGTACATCACACGACCTTAAACACACAACTCAAAGCAATAACAATGTGTTTGATATATACAGTAGATTTAGGTAAGTAGTATATATATATTTGTTTAATTCGATATTGAATTTATTGAAATCATCTGCTTTCTGCTTGCATGACCCGAGTAAACACTTATATATGTTTCAAAGGCCTTACCAACTGGATGGAGAGCACTCTCCATCAGAGAAAGGGTAGCTGTCCCATTCGAGAGACAGGAGAGAGGAATTCTGCTTGTGTTCTGTCTTGTCCTTCACTGTGGAAAAAGATGATGACCTGAATGGAATAACAACATAAGAAAAACAGCAATGAGAAGGGATGACCCTATACAGACTCAACAGAAACCAGTTACTTCTGAACTTTCCCACTAAGTGTGAGCCAAACCATATTCACCTGCCGTTATGTGAGTTGTGTTCCTCGTCCGAGCTGAGCTGTTCACAGACCTCCTCTCCACCAGCGGTCGGGGTCTGATCCTCCTTTCGTGGGTCTGCTTTGTGCTTCCTTCTGCGTCGCTTCTTCTTCTTGCTTGCTGTGAAGGCACCAGGTTGTGGATCCTTAGACCCTTGAGGCAGTCCACTCTCCAAGACAGACCCCCCAGCTCTGTATTCTCTGCTCTGGAAGAGAATCTCCTCCGTGGGGATAGGTGACGTCACAAGGTGGGCAGGGATAATCTCCTGGATGTGTGTAAAAAAGGACAAACGGTTTCCGAGAATATGGTCAAATATAGTCAAAGACTTAACACAGCATCATTACAAAAACGACTGAAGATTGTACGACTACATAAATTAATATGTGTATTAATTGTTACATTGAGCTGCTCTGTTTCCTGCACAAAGAAGGCCTCTCCATTGTCTCCCAGCTTCATGTGTAGCTCAACAGGCTCTCCGTTGACTTCAATGTCAATCTGCAGAATAAAACAACAGTCCCTTAATAAAAGAACGAATTATGACAGTTAAAAGTGGTCACATAGTACTATGGCTTGTTCATCGTGGTTTGTATAATTGTATAGCCTATTTAGGCAGAAATAGATCATATCAAGAAAGGTTAGGAAATAAAATGTAGGACTTTAGTGTGGCGCCACAGCAAAACGTCACCAGTGGACATACTGTATGCTGTATTTGTGAATCATGTAATCCATCCGTTTAATACAACTTGACACAGGGGTGTGCAATTACACCAAACTATATACAACCCCCGAAACAAAGACAAACAAAATCAGTAGCTATGCACACAGTGTTCTTTGCAAGTCAATCTTAAGTAGGTAAGTAGTTAATTTATATCTGCAGCAAAAGGAACTTCAGGCTATACACCATTTGTTAACGTACATGAGCAGAAAGAGTTGGGTGTCTGACTGCCCATGCAGACCAATACCTTGAAAACAAGAAAAATAGATCACCCCCACCATTTAACTTTCTGTCTGTCCCGTAACACTGAGAATATTAAGGGACTGGTGTTTTCAGTCAATAGCTGAGAAAGGATCACCCAGTTTAGGCTAGGACATTACTGCTGTGGTACAGTGACTCTCTATAAATAGATCAGGAGGACAATCCTTTCTGGTGACAAGCAGATTTAATAGGGGACATGAAACGAGGGGAAGGCAATCAAAAAGGGAATAGATATGTAAATTATATTGTCGTCTTCATAAAATAACCCTTCCAGTTGGTAGTTAACAGTACACTGATTGCATTAACCAATGGGAACACAAAGACAGCAGGCTAAGGCTACAGTAGTAAAACTGTTTTCAAACACTGATACCATTAAAACGAATGATTTCTTACTACAGGGAAGGCAGATGATTTGCTGACGCATTATAGTGGTACATTGTGACGCCACCAGCCCCACTCTGCACCCCACTTTCGCTTGCTTTTTACTCACAATTTTCTCCTTGGAGCGCAGCACCCCGAGTTTCCCGAAGCGAACATGGAAAGGGGAGCACTGGAATGTTCCGTCGGGCTGTCGGACCACCACCACATCGATGCAGCCGGACAACGTGGCCTGGTTGATGCCCCTGTACAGCTCCTTGACTGTAACCAGTACCTGGCCTGCAAGCTGACCAACGTAGTTCATAGTGTCAGCCTGTGAACAAGACAAAAACGCCGCTATCAGCTGACCATGTAGCTAATTATACAGTATTCTTAGGTGACGTTGTCTAAAACTATTAAAATAAATTACCGTAGTAAAGAAAATATGTTCAAGCTGTTGTTCTCTCAAAAAATTAAGCGCAAAATCAATTGGTTTAATGGCAAGGTCAACCCATTAGACTGAGCTTGTCCATTGTTAATGGTAAGCTCTTTATGGTGAGTATCGCTGCGGTCCGGAGTGTTCCAGTTACATTCTAAAAGTGACTCTAGTGTGGTCCCTAAACACAGCAGCGCTGTCCCATTTTCCTAAACAGAGTTTCTTGCAGCCAACACAAGGCTAATCAGGGCCCTCTATGCAGCAATATGAATCCAGCCGGGGAGTGGGGTTTAGAACCCAGTCCATTGCCTGTCCCTGCTGTTTTAGACCACTTTCTCAAAGATTAGGTACCTTTTCTAACTCCTCGGATGCCTCAATCTTAAATTAAGAAAATAAATTATGTCTGCAGACAGATCAAGTAATGATCAGAGAGTAAAAACGCATTTGACTGAGAGTTTTTGATTGATATTGAGTTCTATCAGAGGCAACATGACCACATAAAAGTTATTGCTCTTATAAGGAGAGTGACAAACAAAGCAGGAGACACACAAAGCAGGCTGTGAATGTGGTAATCAGAGTGTAAAAGAAAACAACATGCTTACCCAAATGGTATTAGGGCTGTGCATACATTCCATCTGATTTGGGTCACATTAGCCGGCTAAGTTGGGAGTGAGTGTTTGCTAGTGCCATTCCCATGTCCCAGGACTAGGGGTGGTTGCAATTGATTTACACACCCTTTAAATGACTATTTATTACAGAGGAACACCTCTGGTAAATAACAGAGTAGACAACTCCAGGCTTTAGATAAATCCTTAAACACAGGGTCACAAATTCAAGGGCCAAAGTTAAGAAGCTATTATGGGTATCCACAGTACTGTAAAGGCCTCCGTTTAGACTGATAAAAGATAAAATGCTTCAAAATAAAGGGCACATGCTACTCTATACAACAACATTAAAAGAGTTAAGTTTTGTCGCAGTCTGCTAAGTGGGAGAAAGATAACCAAGCGGAAATGTAATATGTCAGTTACAAAGTGTCTAGGCTGTATTGTGTTGCTAATTACCTTTAATTGAAAGACACTTGCAAGAAGTCAACATCATACATACAGGTAAGGGCACACAGAGGAATGGACATTCTCCACAAAAGAAAATGGAAAGAAAAATGAACAGCATTCCTCACTTCAAGAGAAAAAATAAGAACAGATGCAAAATACGCTGATGATCTTTTTTGATCCAAAAGTGAAAGAAAGAATGAGGAAATAAGAGCAATAGAAGCAATCAGGTACTTCCCAGGAACACCAAATGATGTTAAACACAGACAGATGCAAGACAGACTCCACTGTGACACAACGATGGGCATACCTACGCAATGAGACAGATACGTTTGGAATTGCCATGAAAAATACACAATCAAATAAAGTTGAATAGCCGGCCATGTCCTGACTGGTAGTAAAACAAGCCAACACGCCTACTGCGTATAGAACAGCTATGACTTTATTCAGCCTATAGGCAATTACATCCTTTGACCAAACAGGGTATACTGTGTTTAAAATTTGCTGTTCATTTCAGAATAATCTGGAGGGATCCATTGTTATATGGTGCAGCTGTAGACAAATTAGCCAACAAGTTTCATCTGCTGCTTCATATGGCTTTAGACAAAAGGCTTAGCATTATAGCTACCGATTACTGCTGAAGCACATCGTATGAGGTCAGTTATATAGCCACTGAGCTATTGAGTTCACTTATAAAAAACAGCCAACACTCGCTGTATTGTTTGAATAGGTTTTGCTGATCTTGATGGTTTTGGGCCATTCATGCTATCTCACTAAAACAGACAAATGGGCATGGAAAAGTAAGAGTGGTAGAACATGAAGAAAAACGTAGTGCCAAGGTAAAAGAAATATTTTAAAAAGTAGGACACAATGCAGCTAAACAGATTTAATGATATACCACAGTAACAATAACTATACCAATAAAGGACTTTGGATCTTCAAAAACAGCCTACTTAAAATAGTTGGATTTTCTTTTTCTTTTTTTTGCTTGATGTCATTACCTACATTCTAGATAAAATGTAAGCTTATATAATACAGTAATTGGCAAAACAAAACAAATACAAAACAATACCCTAACTGAGTCAGATATTACTGATGATCTTCTAATAAATAGTGCCTGTGAAAGAAGAACCACCTTTTGGAACCACACCAAACAGAGCAGAGCCTCTCTAAACATAAAAAAGACTCCCATCCCGAATCCAAATTCTTACCAAAGTCCAGACAGACTTCCGGTGCAAATGCCGGTGCTCTGAAGTAGCTTTGAGCCCAAAACAGCTCCTTGAGAGATCCATGTACCTTGTCTAGGACAGGGCACCGGTGCCATACTAGCCCTCAGTACTTTTCTGACACTCAGTCCCAGCCATGCACCAGAGATCCTATGCCCACTGAAAGCCCCATCACGAACACAAATATTCTGAGGCAAAAACGACCCCAGACCTAAGCCTTAAACACTTATATAATAAATTTTTCTCACTACCGCCACCCCTTTTCTCCACCTGTGCTTTGGAAACGTCTCCATGATGTAATCAGCATTCATTAATCAACCGTGTAAAACTGACAAAAATCCAGAAATGGTTTAAAGAACTGAGAACATTTCTGGGGATTGAGCGGTTTAATATGGGGAAACTAATGATGTGGCAATAATAGGTGTTAAAACTTTTACAGAATAATAAATGGCTGGTGTCATTATGGCATATCCATGTTGACTAAAGCCAATGCAAACTCCTTTTCTAAAGACAAAGCTGAATTTTTTAATTCAGATGAAACACATTAGCCAATGGAATAAAAGCCCTGTCAGATGGGGGCACGCATCTAACCATGTGCCTGTTCCTCCTAACAGTCAGATAGCACAGACAATCTATAATTTAGATGAAGGCAAAACGTCTTAGGAAAAACTACAGTATCATAAGAGAGCAAGCTGCTCCTCAGAGCAGCATGTTTCAAACTGTAGTCTTTAAATAGCAATGGTAACAGATCAATTAAGGAAGGACCTTAGAATACTGTTTCACTTTCATTTTGAATAGTATATGTGGTCACCTTCCCTAAACGATTGACAGTTTGTGATACTGCTACCAAGCGTCTGGATGATTGACCTGAATATGAATGTTCTTATGTCATGGCCTGTATGGTCTGAATGCTATCGAAGACATACTGTTTCACATGGTTTCGACAAGGCCCTGAATAATTATATAGTAAATAAGGGTGGTCAAATAATTGCGAACTTGTTGACTTGACAAACGAGACTTCATATGAGGATGCCTGAAGAGGTGACTGCACCTTGGAGGCGTTAATCTTGTTTACAAGATTAAAACAAATCTGTCTTTCCCTGTAGGCTACCAGCACGTTCATGCACTTCAGTCCAACGGGTTATTACCCGATCCTGTCAACCAGGGAGTCAGATTCAGATCATATTAAGTATCCAAACCTATAGATGGGGGGAAATTCCATGTAAGGTTTAATCTCGCCCTTACGTTGTTGTTGTCAATATATTTGAATGGATACATATGGATATTTTTAATAGCCTATATTTAGGTCTAATTATTACGTTTTTAAAAGATATAACGAGCCAATGCAATTTTGATGCACAATTTTCATTAATCGAATGTCTCTAATGGCTATAGTTTGCTACCGAAACAACCTACTTTAAAGTCAGTCACCATCCTACGACGATTTTGTCTAAATTGATACAGTAGTACATAATGGTTGTTCAGACATCGACCATCGGTCAATTATTCTTCGAGAATGTCAGTTTAAATAGCCTACCTTTCACAGACTCATTTGCCGGTCCGGGAAAGTAGCCAGTCAGGCTGTCAAGCCTCCACTTAGCCTGTAGTCGGATGGGTCTGATGTCGCGGAGGTAAAAAGCATGTGACCACGAACACTGTACAGCTCTCGTAGCCTACACGTGATTACAATGTAACAGCTCCTAAACTTGACGCTAATGTGACAAGGTTGCCAACAGTGTTTTTATGATACGTTTGACCATTTTGTTGAAGTGATAGTAAGGAAGCCACATTGTAGCTGGACAAATTATTTTGAATGAATGAAGAAAAAAACGCAACGCTAAAACATTTGACAGTATATTGATAGTTGTGTTTTTAGAATGCACCTGAAATATGCAATAGACAGTATCTAGTGTTTTGGTTTGACCACATATTACATTTATAGCTGAGTTGGGAACAATAACATTGCAAGCTAGCTGAAACATAATTTGACATAGCTGCAGACATGGACCTGGATCTACGCTGTTAGATTATAGTTAGTACAGTTTCTTACTTGTTGGGAATTTGTTCCACTCTGTTTCACCTCAAGAATTTGCCGTGTTTGTATTGTGTAATCTTCTGGCCTTGGCCGTCTTAATGTATGATATTTGAATGCATCACTTTAGTCAAACAATATCTAGAATGATTACACTCTAATAAGCATAATGCCTAGATAAAGGAAAATTGTGGTAGTCCTATAGAACACTTACATCTTAAAGGCCTACTGTGCACAACTTTTAGGCACGGGATGCTGTTTTGAAGGCGAAGGGTGGTCACACCAAATTTTGATTTGATACAGATTTGCTTTGCCCTCACTTTGTATTTTATGAATTGATAGAAAATTAACAATTAACATATATATATATATATATATATATATATATATATATATATATATATATATATAATTGTATTTATTTAGTTATTTATTATGTATTTATTTATTCTAACTTTAAAGACTTCACACCTGCCCAAAACCTTTGCACAGTACTGTATGTCTGCATGATCCTTACATTAAATTACACATTGTATGTAGTCTATAGATAGGAACACACAAGGAAACAAGAAGAAGTCCATACCTAAAAACCTTTTTATGGATACATTTTGTGTCTATCCATTACATTTACCTTTGTATGTTGATTAACATAAGATGTTACAGACGTAGACTAATAAATCCTGTAACATGATCACATGCTTTTATTATTAATATTACTATTATTGTGGTATTATATCAAACATCATATTGCATTTCTGTTGAGGCAAATGTATAGTCCATTACTACAGTCTAGTTGAAGTCACAACAAACCAACCATGCAGAACAATACAACCAACACCAAACAAACCAACTTTCTTCCAGTTATTGCTTGACGGTACTCTGAAACGTGTTCATTAGTCACTGTTTTGAGTCACTGTTTCAGATGTTGACACATCATCAGATTTGACCTTTTGCAAGGTGTTTGTCTGTTGCCCAGGTTTCTCTACCTTGGCAACCGTGTTATTCTCCACAATCTTTAGAGTACTTCCAGAATCTTCTTTATGCTGAATGTGCTTAATTTCCTCCACGGCCTTGCACTCTTTATCATTCTCAACTTTATCCTTAAGTAGTACTGAATCTAAAGTTAGAAAGGACGCATAGGGATATATATATATATTAATAGAATGACATTACAGATGCCAAGAAGCACAGTATGTGGCACATTTGATATCTGTGCTCTCACCCCTTCTTTTCTGCACTTTCTTCCCGGTGATTGTGCTTTTTCTTCTCTCCTGTGGAGTGTTTGAATGAAAGACTACATTCCCATCCGCATCAGTCAGATATGAAGAACCTCCCAGCTCCCCTATGTCTTTTGTTACAACCAGCTGTCGAGAGAACAACAGAACTAAGACGTTTCAACACAGCATATGACATGTCTTAATCCCCCCCAAAAACATTTTATCATCTCTTAAGTAATAAAAAGAGTACTTACCTATAGTTTGACTGTAAAACCAGTAAGGGACATTTGGTAATAATCCATATGGTATTTGATTTGATGTTTGGATACCAAAAGTATCCAAAAGCCAGGAGGAAATAAGATTGGATTTTCTATCTTATGATGTGTATATTGGTGATTTTTTACGTGTTTGAAATAAAGAATGCACTTCTCTGTAAATAAAGACAATCCAGCTAATTTCCCTTGAAATTTGAATTTAAACTGAATTCATGTGACTCAAATTGAAAGAATGTGGATGTTTTCATTATTTGGTTGACCTATAGTAACCCTTTGTTTGACCAATGTAAATACAAACACATTCACTGGGAAAACTATTTTTCTAAAGAATAATACAGATTTTCTGGTATATTAAGCCAAATGAAAGTACAAATAATTGCTCACCAGGAAACATGAATTTGTATAATCACTTACAAATGCCTATTTCCATTTAGTCTGTGAGTGTCATTGTGAACATGTTACGTAATATGATTATTTGACGTAATATGACGTAAACGGCCTAAACAAGATGTAAGACACGCAAGACTTGAACTTCATGTTTTAGTCTAGATACGTATATAATTTGGACAATAAGGAAATGGATCAAGAAATGTATGGAGCAATGACAGAGTTGAGTGTAATGGAGTGGTCGTGTACAGACCTTGTCAAGTGATAAAGATTGTTTTCTCCCCATTGCTTTCTCACAGGTGAGTCACTTTTAATTCAGTTCAGATTAATTTTTTTGGTCTACTCGATTGACTTCATGTTTTTCAAGAAACACGGAGAAGCCAAGTGAAGGAAGAAAACATTCATGCTTGTGATGGACCTTATGCCGTTTTGGTGAAAGATGACAGAATCATAGAACAACTGAGGGCAGACTGGGAGAGTCGAGTAGAATCAGGGAGGGAATAGAAAACATTGAAACGTTAAGGTTTGATTGAGGAAAAAGCACGCAGTGAACCACAGAAGAGAAGGTGAGGGAATACATGCTCCATTTATTAGTGCTTCAAATAACAGGAGTTCATATTAGGTGATTGAATATTCACCACTGAGGGATAGTGATAGTGACATTGTACAACTACAGGATAGTGAAGGCAGCATCAAACAGTGAATATTGCTGAATGACAGAAAAGAGGATATCATGAACAATACTGAATGGCAGTGGTGGAGATATCATTAACAATGGTAGTGGAAGGGGTCTTATTAACAGTACTAAAATGGTAGGGGTGGTGAAATCAAAAACAATACAGAATGAATGTGAGGGTGAGATAGAAGACAGTGAAGTGGACCTTCTTGTAAAACATTATTAAACTAATGGACACAGCCCTATTTCTCACAGTACTGGAGTTCTCGGGTTCATTCGTAGATCATCTTTCTTTGTAAACACCAAGGGTTGTGTTCCCACATAGCCAGCATTACATTGTTACCCTCACATACAGAAATGTGTCTCTTTACCAGTCTCATCGATGCTGGATACAAGGCAAGATACAGCAATTTGGGTGGGAATAATTATATAAATATATATATTTTCTGTAATAACAGGTAATTCGAGATGTTTTGTATGTACTGTAACTCTTACCTAATGTGCTTTGTTTTTCTTTTTGAACCTTTTGAGATGT
Organism: Galaxias brevipinnis; assembly: GCA_036023535.2. NCBI lineage: Eukaryota > Metazoa > Chordata > Actinopteri > Galaxiiformes > Galaxiidae > Galaxias > Galaxias brevipinnis. Next base: position 10,730 of record JAVQIZ010229503.1, on the reverse strand, counting down.
CATACTTAGATTTTAACAGTACAGTGCCTTTTCTGAACAGTTCTATTTACTAATACCTAATCAAACCCATCTCAAAAACCAACATTTGATTAGATTTTCTACTTTTTTTTTTCTTTTTCTTTTACACATATTTACGTCAAGACCTCATTTACTTTTTCTTTGCTCCCTCCTCTTGGGGGATGAAGACACTTACGGTGAAGTCCCCGCTCTCTGTGCCATACTTGTTCTTCACCAGGATGCTGTACTTGCCCGAGTCCGCTGTATTGACTTTGGTGATGGTGAAGCTGGCAAACTTGCCAGACTCAAACTTCAGGATACAGTGGTCATCGGAAACCATCTCCCTGTCATTCTTCAGCCAGGTGACCTCTGGCAAAGGATCACCCGAAATGTTGCAAGTGAGGTTGAGGGCCTGTGTAGGACAAAGACAGACAGGGTCGCACACAGTTTAATTAAGGCTGTCTGGACAAAGTGCTAAGACAATTTACTACAACCCCATGCAGTAAGAGGGGTATTACCTTGCCCTCCTGAATAGTGACAACATCAGGCAAACCTCCTGCCACACGAGCACGATCTGAAAAAATTATAATAGAAACTGAACACTGACCTCCAAATGACTCACTATACACAGCCTGACAATACAGTATACGAAGCCATAATTCAGCAGAATATTCATTCAGAAACCAAAGGGAATTAATTGCTTCATTAAAGAATGTACACTCACTTCTTTCTGCAATAGCAGCCGCTCTGCCAATAAAAAATGCAAAAAAAATGTAAACAGACAATATTAACACCATGTACTTACAGGAAGGAAACAAGTCTAAGCTAAGGTTAGGTGTGCTTTCACACTTCCCTTTATCCTCATTAGCCGTTCAGAAGGCTGTGAAATATGTGTACCAAAATAAAACAGGAACAACAAAAACAGAAGGACACAAGCAGGAAACTGATGGAGAGAACTAGAACATAGTGTATGTTTGCATGCTGTTTAAAGAAGATAATCTAACCCAATCGAGAAGCATTTAGTGTGCTGTGTAAAAGTTAAAATAACTTGCTTACTTCAGTCGCTGGAATTCAGCATAAGCATCATCAAATGCTGCCAAACGAAAAAACAAAAAGTAAGTATATTGAGGCATTGGAGGAGCAGGAATGAGTTGGACATTATTAAAACATGCAGTTGGCTTACCCTGGCCAGCCAACTCCACTGTCCTCTGCAGACCGCCCTTCCCGTCAAAGAACTCAATCGCATATTTGCCCTTGTCTTTCTCTGTAGGCTCGGAGATCTGCAGCCAAAGCTGCTCTCCCACAACGCCGCTCTTAATGCGGTCAGTGAAGGCAATTGCTGAGTCCCTTGAAAAGAGAGATGGAAACTATTCTTACATACAGTAAGTTTGTAGGACTTTACTTACAAAACAAAATAATGTGTCAACACCTACAGTAGACACAAACAAACACACACACACAATCACAGGAAGATAAATTGGCTAAACACACTTGTGGTGCCAGGTCACATGGAGCTCATCGTTGTAGTAGCTGACAAAGGAGTAGAGTCTGATGCCTTCCTCTGTGCTCTGGATCTTCAGTGGAGTGGAGGAGTTGGCTGGGGAGCAAACATATTTAAAAGATCCTTATTACTATGCACTAGATAAAAGAGAGGTATGAAAAGTACTTTGTTAGGGTTCCTCACCAATAACGCTGAAAACTTCATTCATCAGCTCTTTGAAACCTTGGAAAAAGGTTTGACCAATATTAGTGGACCTCTAAAATAATGAATGAATAATGAAAACTGCCTGTGATAAAGTCCAGAAGATAATGGATTGAAGGGTCACCTTGGTCTGTCAGATTCAGTGTGGACTTGTCAGTCCCCCTGTCATCCTTCAGAACGATCTCATACACACCAGCATCCTTCTTGGAAATCTACAAGTGAAGCCAACGTCAGATACAATTCCAACATACTCAGAACCTATACCCTATACCATACACTATATCATAAAGTTATTTATTCAACAGAAAAGCCTAGCTTTTCTCCCCTGCTACGAGTGCTGCAGGACACACAAATAAAAGACGAGAGCAAAAAAGCCTAAACAAAAAAAAGAGACAAAACAAACAAAAAAAAAAGCATTCTCAAGCAAAAACCAGAAATGCCCGTGGGCCGTATCACTTATGGTGACAACAGATAATAGATTCCAACTTTAAGTCTTCTCCTGGCAACGTCGTCGGCTTTGTCTGCTACGGCTGCGCCAGAGGCTGCAGGAGCGCAGCGCTGAAATGGGACACATGTGACACGTTTACACGCTACACCTGGAAGGCTAGCATGTCACACATTCGCCACATTGACTCGTATTGCGGGACGGAAACACTGGGATGAGAATGAGTTTCATGACACAGAGAAAAGGACACCAACGAGGAGAAGGACAGCGATTACAGTCTGGAAATGAAAGGACATAGGAACAGAGTAGGAAGGGGAAGAAACTATTTGCAACTAAGTGGAGGAGGGAGTGCATTGTGCAAAAGTTACAACCACAACTTACTCCAAAAACGGATCTTGTGGAGCGAGGATGGCCATGAAGGGTACCATGAATAGTGATAAACTCACATGTTTATGATATATGAACACGAACAGAAATATACGTATGCTGACGGCACAAGTTACACGTATATATGCAAATGAAATACATACTTGTACAACACAGAAGCATATTAATTGAATAATAATGATATACAATGTAATATACAGATGTCCCTCCTAATTGCCTTACCTGTGCAATCTCCAGGCTAAGAGTTCCCTCTGAGAAGGTAAGATGTTCATCTGCTTTGATCTCACGTCCATCCTTGTACCACAAAGCGACAGTCTCCTTTTTAATGTTGCCAACCTGTGGGTACAAGATGTTGTTGAAGATTAAGCTTTGTGTGGTCGCCAAATTATGACATTTTCTTTTACACTGTACTATGTAATATTTTAATCACATCTCTGAAAACAAATGTATACAAAATGTAATTGCTTTGTTTACTCAAGTTTCACCTTGCATTTCAGGACAACACAGCATTCCGGGGTCACTTCATAGCTCATGTACTCCACAAAATGAGGACCTAATACAAACAATACAGGCAACGTAATCTTTTTTGTTTTTCAATTCACATACTGTAATACCAATACAAGTGGACAGCAGATTTGTTATGTTGCTAAGCTATCTTAAAACATCTACGTGGAATCATTACCTTGTCTTCTATGCCATTCTTTCCTCTGGAACTCTGACTCCTTCTGCAGCTCCTTAAACACTGGAAATAGACATTATTACACATGAGAATACAGTCCCACTTGGCCTACGTTGGGTGTTGTTTAAACTAAGTTTGAAATAAAAAGTTAAATATGCTATCAAAAAGAGTTTTGACGCCCTCTAATGTCCAAATTCAAAATAGTCATACTGCATGCTTTCCCCGCATCAAATTAAATATAGCACTGTAGTCTGCAGAGAACTCCCATTTAAGCATACCGTCTCCAATAAGCACCAAGCTGGACTGGTTGGTGGCCTTTCCATCCTGCAGCTGGAAGGTGAAGGTCCCCTCATCCTCAGGGGTCAGACTCTCCATAATCATCTCAATTATACCTGTGTTCTTGTCAAAGTTCATCTTGTATTTCTACAAATAAGACAAAAAACATATATCAACATATATATATAATAATATACAATAATATAGCTTTTGTCTCGACGAAAGAAATTTGAAGGTATCATAAAGCCTGATTCATTTTAAGACAATGTGTGCGGTGAGAGTTCCCATATTTACAAAAATGTCCTTACCTCTCCACTAGAGAGAGCATTATCATTGAAGACATAGTCCACCTTGCCATTGGCAGATATCTTCTCTGCCTGGAGCCAGAAGCGAACCCTGCCCTTTTCCTGCAGCTCCACCGCCAGCTCTGTCTTCAGGGGAATAACTACAGAAGGATAAGGGGGGACGTGTGGAAGGCATAATCATTTCAGGCAATCATAAGCCTCTAGAACAAAACACATGGATATTAAGGGAATATTCTAAAAAGATTTAGAGAGGTACTCACTCGGGAATTTATGGTCATGGCTGATCTCCAGCAACTTCTTTAACTCTGTAAAATAACAAAGAATGGTTTGCAGAAGAAAGTACACGTGACGAAAAAAAAAACGATAAATGAATGAGAGTACTCCAGCGTTCCTGATCAGCTATTTCCGCAGTAGTTACTCTGTGGGACAGGGAAGGTAGATAGGCATAATAGCTGTGTGACTTACCCTCCTCTGTGAGGGTGTAGCTGGAGGAGGCCCCATCCGTGTGGGTAACAACGCAAGAGTAAATACCCAGGTCATCCTCAGCTGGAGTGTTGAAGATGGCTTTGGACCTGAGTAGACACACAGAATAAATCTAATCAATGAAGACATTGGTAAATGATGAATGATGTAAAACAGAAACACATAATTGTGAAAATGTAAACCCCAACATAGCCCTCCTTTCTCTCCTGTAGACATGATGGAGTCTCTCATAACGCACTTGCTTCCTTTGGTTTCCACAGAAATGCGTGTGGAGTCTGTCATTTCCTCGTAATTCTTGGACCACACAAATTTGGAGTCTGGGGTCATGTCTGAGCACTCAAAGTTCATGGAGATAACGCCATCGTCGTCAACATCCACAACAATCTCCTTAGTGCCTGAGAGAGAGTGGATACAAATAAAGTAATCACACTCCACATTATATTACAACAACAGCAAAAGTCATGGTGGCGTTTAATGTTTGCTACAGTACCTGGCTTGGTTTGGGCCAGGACTGCTTCTGTGGCCTCTGAGGCTTTTCCTACACCAGCCTTGTTCTGAGCACGCACGCGGAACACATAGCTCTGCCCCTCCTTCAGAATCTTAATCTGTCAAGCAACAAAATGTATTGAATTTTAGACACATAACATAACAACTGCTGCAAAAACACTTCTTGGCACATGGGAAAGTCTATTCATTTTAAGACATTTTATTACTCTTAAATTTGCGATTTAAAATGTGTCTACATGTATCAACATAGATATTATGTGGTGATTATTAGCTACCTTCATGAATGTCTTGTTAGAAGCCTTCTCATTGACTCCTCTCCATGCCTCAATCCCGGCCTCAGCTTCCTTAATATCAACGTAGAATCCGTTGACCTCATCACGACCCTGGTACACAGGTGGTTTCCACAGAAGTACAAGAGAGCTACCACGGACCTCTGAAATCTGCAGATCATGAGGAGGTCCTGTTCCCCATGAACAAAAGAGAATGTTGTTAGGGAGAAGGCTACATTTACTTCAAACTAAGAGCAGAAGGCAAAAATGTTCTGAATTGCCAAAAAAAAGTGCAAATAAACAAACCTGGCACAGCAATGGTCCACTCCTGACATGTAAATGTCTCACTGGGTACAGACGGAATTCCCACGCCTGCCATATTGGAAGCTCTGATCTGGAACTGGTACTTCATGTTCTCTTTCAGTTCAGACACCTAGTGAGTCAGGCAGATGGTCATGAAGTTACTCTCAGTCCCAGATTGGTCTTAAAGAGTGAACATCTGAGACAAGTAAAAATGTACTTACTCTGTATGCCCTGTCGCTGATAGACTTTATGTTGGCCTCGTGCCACTTTCCTGGTACTCCACCAATGACTTCACGGTAATCCACAAAGTATCCGGTGATGTCGGCACCACCAATGAAGGTAGGTTGCTTCCAGGCCAACACCATAGAGTCACGAACGCACTCCAGAACAGTAATGCCAAATGGTGGAGCAGGGGTTGCTGGGAGGCAGAGGATTTGAATCAGCAAAATGTTGTGATGAATTATAATTTGGAAACTGTGGAGTGGTGGGATATAAATATGTAATAATATAGTTATATCCCTTGAGTTTAGACCTGTCATTTCTAAGTCTAATATGAAACCAAGCTAATCGAGCAGTTTTGGATTTACATAAATGCAGTGCCCGAAAACTTGCTGTAAAACAATAAAATAGTGGTGATATTATACAGACAAGATCCGTTTTAATAGACTAATTTAAGCTGCAACTTTAACCACTACTGTAAGAGGTTCAGTTGTAAAACACTAGGACAAAATGATTAAAAGTTAAAACCTGAATTGGACTGTAGCAAGCTTTGAGACTGGCTAACATACCAGGGTTGCCAGGTCAAACATATTTCCAGCTGCAACTCAATTTTCCAAGTAGCCCAATTTGGCTGGAAAACCATGGACCTGGCAACACTGACTGATACTAAGGATTTACAGTCTCAATATCTATATCTGTGAGCTACAAAATAGGTGAGATATTGTCACATTGTAATAATACATTGGCCTGTCCCCACACACTACAGTTAAGAGTCACATGATAACATGCTCCCCTATTTAGGATTTAGGTAAGAATTTAAGAGGGAGGGATTAAAGAGGGGCGAAGCACACTACTAAAATGTAGGGGTCATAAGAGCTTAGTTCTTGATGTGGTTGTTTGGCTGGGCACTTCAAGGACAGACTGGAATTGGCTGGTTCCAGCCATGCCACAGTTGTGTTATTGTGCCCACAGAGCCTGTGGGTCCTAAGGTGCCAGCCTTAGCTGAAAGGAGGTATGGGGATAATTTGTGAGACAGCATTGTGATAGTTGTGGCCAGCAGAATACCCAGGAAGCGTGACTGTTTTTGAGTTAAACTTGAGTTAAACTTGACTTCTGAACTTACCTGTATAAATACCTCCGCTACTCTTCGTGTTGTAAATCTCCCGGCAATATAATAGCAGTTGATATGACATGATAGCAATTGTTTTATGACATCTCCAGATTACCAGACTAGAAGCAGTATATTGATATATAAAATATGTAAGAACAGAATATGTAAGAACACTTCCTGGAGGGAAAAGATTAAATATTATTTTATGGACTTCAAATATCCAAATATTCGGCATACCAGACTGTTGAGTCTCACCTGTTGAGTCTTTCTTGGCCCTTTCTCTCCCATGTTTGTCAGAGGCATCTACAGAGGACTTACGTGTTTGCCCAGGAGCAGACCGCTCGGCTGGTTCTACAGCCTTATCCTCGACCCCATCAGAGGCTAGGATATGCTTAATGACAGGATTTGCGAGCACCTCGGGCAAGGAGTCTGCGACATGGTCTGACATTGAGTCTTTAACCAAGTCAGGGGCCCAGGTAACACTGCCTCTCTTGCCCAACTTGCCTTTACTTTGGGTCGACAAGGTTTCTGGGAGGCATGAGCTATTGGTCGAGTCTCCAGCAGCTCCAGCCATAGCCCCAGCACCGGCCCCTGCCCCAGGTACACTGCCACTCTGAGCTTTAAGATTAAGCATAGTGTCAGGGAGGAACTGGACGGTTGCATGCGTGCCCGTCCAGCGTGGCCTGTGCTCGGTTAGTCCGCCCACGTTACCCCCCGGCCCCATCTCCGGTAACACACCATGAAGAATACCGCCCCCTAGAGGAGTTAGCAGAGAGAAGCAAAATAGTAATCGATAAGATCAATTATTCACACAAACTTAACTCTCAGTCATCAGACAGACAGACAGAAAGAAAGAAAGAAAGAAAGAAAGAAAGAAAGAAAGAATTAAAGAAAGAAAGAAAGAAAGAAAGAAAGAAAGAGGGACATAAATAACAAAACAAATCAATTAAGATAGTATTTCAAAAACATTTCACTGTCTTCATCTGACAGAGCATGAAAAATGAAGACAAGATGGCCAACAGTTGACATCTGAGTGAGGAGGCGAACTGCCATTAGAGTGTATGAGAAAGCACAGGCAAGTAATAAAGGAAAGCAATTGTGAATGCAGACTTTGTGCCAACCCTTCAAGAAAAAGCCACACTTGAATTTATAAGTGATGTTTCTGGATTTTGAAAACGGATATAATTTACTCTAAAATGAAGCTAAAACAAGTTAAAACTATGGTTCCTATACGTAGGTCTGACCGCATATATGTTTTAATAACAACGGCGTCTCGCTTTTACTTTTTAATTGCTACACGTGTGAAATTCAGAAGATACAAATAACCCAGCTTTGGAGTTTCTCCAAGGAGAATTTGGTCACTTTTGACAGAGCCATGCTAGACGTTACTACTGGCTTAAATTCCATTATGGTAAGCAAGTCTACATTTACCTACCTACTTGTCTAAATAACTCATTATTGAACGTACAATCATGTCATTGATATCGATAATCTCACCTGACTTGGGGTAAGTAGGAACATATCTTATTTCCCAAAAAGTTAAGCAATCCCTTAAAACATTCTATTCTTCCACTTCCCAGACAAATCCCTTAAAATGGGTCTAGACCACTAATTCATTGGGATTAACCTCTGAAGCCACTCATATTTCTCCTAATGGAGTGTGAGAGAAAAAAAAATCCATTGACATTCTTACTAAGTGTGTTTCATAAGGGAGAACAGTGCATGCTGCCCAGCACAAAGATAGCCAGAGAATGAGCAATGTCTCAAAGGTAAAAGCTGTTTTAGTTATAGTGCAGACAGACATTATGAGGCAGTTGTTAAGCATCGCAGGGGCTAAAGGTGAGTATGCAATACATAGGAATATTAGGACAGTGAAATCGCTCCGTTGACATGAATGGTAATGTGTTTTCAATACATCTGTGCACTGTATAGTAAACGATAAAGATATCTCAAGTAGTCAGATTTTTAAGATTATATTATTGTATATTGAAATCTTACAGCACACTGCCATGTGGATTAATTCATTTATAAATTAGACGGCATATTCTTAGTCAGACGTTCTTCTTAGCAGTGCCTAACTATCTGAGAAAGACATATAGACCGGAGCGAAATCATTGCTGGGTTAGAGTTCCCAAATGATGGGAAGTTTAGTGGTCCGACACAGTGCGGATCAGGGGTACTGGTGAAGTACAGTGGGGGAGGGGGTACCTTCCATAACAGGTGGGGTTGCCGACACGTCCCGTGCTCAGGAGAGGTGAAGGGGTAAAGGTGGGGTGATGGAGTGACAGAGGTACGCAAGGTGGGCTGGTTTTGTAACGACCGCTGAATTGGATCGCACTGACCCAAATTAGAGGAAGTCTACAAGTCCTGACCCTGACGCCGCCTCAGGTAGTGCAGCGGGGTGGGGATAGGTGGGACTCAACAGGGTGGTGGTGGTGGTGGTGGGGCTTGATCGGTTACGACAGTATGGGGGAGCGTGACGAGGTGACAAAGAGGAACCATGGGAGAGAACATGTGGAGGCGTTGATGGTGATGGGACACGGAGCTGAAGTAATGTCTCAATGGACAATGAAGTAGAAACAATGGCATAACACAGAAAAGCATTTAACAATTATTTTTTACAGACAGAAAGCTCACTAGCCACACTACTTAATATACATTTTCATGAGAAAATATGGGAAGTCTATTTATGAACCTTGCTTTTTTTTGTGTTGCAAGAAACCTGTTTGCCCTATCCTATCTTATGCCCTCATTTGGCAGTGCTATGACATCCTCCATTTTACTCACCAATTGCTGCCTTCACCTCAATTGCCTCAGATTCCTGGGAACACTCGCTGATCCCTGCAGCATTGACTGCCTTTACCCTGAAAACGTAGCTCTCTCCAGTTGTCAGGCCATGACAGATGAACCTGAAATCACAACATTCTATTTGGTCATTATAACTTTAAAAGGACACAGAAGCGTCACATGAGAACGCACATTTTTTTTGCATGCAGTGCCTAAGATGTTGCTGCGTAGGGCTTCAAATGATCAGCTGATGTAGAACAACAGGAGTTAATCTGAGAAAGATTTGAAGTTTCAAGCTATGTCATGCTACCTGGTGCATTTGACAGGCTTGTTGTTGCAGGGCTCAAAGACGTTGCTGCCAACAACACTAGCCTCAATGTAGTATCCCACCAGCTCCTTGACATCGCGGGACGCGTCCCAAGACACAACAACGGATGTGTCTGTGTTCCGGGTCGGAACTACACGACTCGGGGCAGATGGGATGTCTGTGGATTAAACGCAATATGTTCTTATGAACACCAGAGCACTTATGGTTGTGCTTTGAAATATAGCATAGATAGCTAGGCCGGGCCCTTTACCAAGCTTGTCCCCGACGGTGGTGGGCTGTGTGGCCTCTGAAGGCTCGCCAACCCCCGCAGAGTTGCAGCAGCGCACACGGAAGCTGTAGGACTTTCCTTCAGCCAGGTCAAACAGGGCGAAGCGAGGAGACTTGACTGGAATCTCAGTGTTCACCCTCTGCCAGCTGTCTGTGCCAGCCACACACTGTCACCCAAAACAAATGAATACATCATACAGCACCCTATAAAGATTTCTTCACAGGCAACACTAAACACCTCAACAAAGGAAATCTAACCAGTGAGTTGTTGGTTTATTGAATGGTTAGAAAAAGGTTACAGAGTGAACTGCATATTTCAATTAGAGTATTTGCTCATACCTTCTCCACGTAGTACATGATACCCTCGTGGCCTCTCTCACCAGGGGGATTCCAGCTCAACACCACGTAATTCTTGGTTGCCTCCGTCACTTCCAGGTTGCGGGGAATGCCTGGTACCACACCCTCTGAAAAGTGCCACAGATAAGATGACATGGCAAACTAGAGAGAAACATAGCTGGATATGGGTTAGATATATCTGAATGGGTTCCTACCGGCTGGCTCCTCCTCTGTGACAATGATCTGGCCAGTCCAGGGAGCTGAGGTGCCTTTAGAAAAGGGAGAGAGGACCAAGCAAGATGCTTCAAATTTGTTCTACAATGTATACT
>JAVQIZ010229498.1:0-21600 GCA_036023535.2 Galaxias brevipinnis | reverse complement strand
CTAGAGAGGCAGGTCCAGGAGGCCAAGTCCGAGGTGCTCGCCATGGAAAGGCTGGTGGCGGAGGGCAGGGAGGAGGTCGCCGCCGTGGAAACCGTGAAGCAAGAGCTGTTCGTGGAACGGAATGCGCTGAGAAAGCGAGAGCGGCAGCTCCAGGAAGAAATAGAACGCCTCCGCCAGGAAGTGACGTCACTCGGGGCACGCCTCCAGGAACTCGGCCGTCTAGGAAACAAGGGAGCCAATCAAGAAGCGGCTCAGAAGGAAGTGCTGGTGAGTGGACCGCGAAAGCAAAACAAACGACAACACTTGAAATATACCTGTGCCATGTCTGTGGCGATCAGCTATTGAAGCAAACGGGGGTAAAGGAGGACTTCTGAAATGCTTTATAGGCTTGATTGTGATCCAACGTGACAGAATCATGGGCTGAAGAAAGGTTGTTTTTTTTAACAGGCAGTTGAGTGTTACTGTGCTCTGCTAGGAAGGACACGAAGTGTATAGTGCCGTCGGTAACAACAACAGCAGCAGCCGTGGCAGCGTTAACACATCTGGATGTAGTTAGAGGGGAGGGAGGCTGTGATGGGGGTTGTGTTGTGTCACTCGGGCAACAGAATCTTACTCACACAGAGGAAGTGACCTCGTATAGAATGAGGAAGTTAGGAGGCAAATTCCTAGTGACGGTTGTGCTTGAGCTTTAATACAGTTGTTTTTGTTATCTTTTTAATCTCGGCGCACGGTGCTATGGTGATGGGGTAAGGTTTGAATATGGCTGAGGTTAGAGAGAAAAACAGTTGTTGGGGAGTACAGAATGTGGTTTCTTGATGGGAGACGGAGCAGATAGTTGGCTATTCTTAGAATTTTTGTTCCGTCTTTTTACTGACTCGGGTTATATTGCAGTTGCCTACATCAGCAGCAGTAGAGAAAGATTACATTTCGCTGGAGGCAAGACAACGCAAGATGCTCTTGTCTGTTCCAGTTTGCCTCCTGAGCGAACAGCTTAATGATGTTTTGCAATGTCTAGGACCAGAGAAAGATGGGCTTTCGTTTTTGTAAATAGAGTTTGAACTGGATTAATTGGGATTGTCCTGTTATGTGTGGCAAAGAAAACAAAAAGACCCTGTTACTTGATACACACAGAATAGACAGTGAGAAAAACACGTGTCCCTTCTGTTCCAGACTCATGCTGAGGTGACGCTGGCCAAGGCAGACTCCGCTCTCAGACAGAGGGAGGCGGAGCTAGCTCAACTCGGGGCGGAGCATCAGGCCCTGAGGGCGGAGTTAGCTGCTGTGAAGGAGGGGCTTAGCAACAGCACTGAAAGAGCTGAGAAGCTACTGGAAGAAGGACAGGTACTTACTTATTAAAAACTTTTAATTATTATAAACTTATTGCACATGTTTAACACTATTGTTTTTTATGAAAGAAAATCATGTTGACTCCTAACGATTCGTGTTTTACCCCGCCAGAGCAAAGATCGTGCCCTTGCTGATCTAGAGACCAATAACAAGCATCTGAAGGCGGAGCTTCGTGGCTTGCAGGAAGACCTAGCTGTGCAGGAGGAGGAGCTGGCCTATCAGCAGAGAGAACTGCTGCACCTTCGACAGCGCTGCAACCAACAGGACACGCCTCTAAACAGTCAGGGGGGTTTACAGAAGGGTAAGGACACACACACACACACACATGCTCACAAACGCATACTAACACCAACATTCACAATGCAGGAGAATTTAACCTTGTGACAATTGTTTGTGTTGATTTATTTATTTTTTTGTTCCAGGTGTTCCTCCCAGGGTCTTTGAGGAAGGTGTGTGTGTCTCTCGGAGCGAGGCCTCTCTCAGTTCCCCGGAGGTTCTGCGAAGACTGGAGTGTTCCGAGGATAGAATACGGGAAGGGTTCCACACCTCGATCATGCAGAGCTCCCGCCTCTCAACGCTGAGTGCTCTGAACTGCACGGGTCTGGAGCTTCCACACACCAAGGCCTCCCCCCGGGGCACCACAGAGGCATCTCGCTCCAGGACCATCACCCCAGAACCAGCCAGCCGTAGCACCCGCTCCCCAGGCTCGGTCTCGGCCTCTGACAACCTGTCCATGCTTGACTCGCTAGACGTTGACAAGGTGTGCTATCAATGTGGACAGAGTTCTGTCTATTTCTTAAGTATTGTCCTTTTTTTTATATATTTTGTGATGCAGTGTTGACAAGTTAGCCAGTTCATCCCATATTTCAATGTAAAATATTTGTTCTATGTCTCTCACAGGTGCATGAGCTTGACAACATGGAGCTGACAGCCCCGTCTTCTCCGCTAGGCTCAACGTCATCTCTGTCGGCACCGGAGTGGGCCAGCGATGGCTACGGCAGCAGTGAGTGATGGCTGTTTCTGTGTGCTGGTTTGCCCCCTCGTCTGTGTCTGTAACATCTGCGTGCATAGCTGAATACGGTGTTGGTAATCCCTGTGTGTGTGTCCTGTGTAGATGTGAGTTCAGAGCTGGGAGTGAGATTGAGGGCAGAGCTGGAGCAGACCGAGAGGCTGGATGCCCAGTTCATTGAATACCTTCGCTGCAGAGGGATGAACCCCACGGCCAACACAGACAGTGCTGCTGGCAGCATGAGCTACAGTGACGAGCTGCTGTCTCCTGAGCTCCAGGTATACTACCTAGCCCCCCCCACACACACACCCACACACACATAAGTCAAACTAATGAGCTTTATGTGTGTATTTGCTTGTTTCTCCAGGACCTGCTGAAAAGGGTGTATCAGGAAAGCTGCAGGATCCTGGCTCTCTCCCATCGGCGTCCTAACATCCCACCCTCAGTGCACCCCTCCAACTCCAAAGCTATGCCACTGGATCAAAAACTCCACTGTCCATCAGACAGTGACAGCGTAACATTGGACCAAGCGGGGAAGTTGGCTTCAGTTCCTCCGATGAACTGGCATCAGGAAAAGAGAGCTCTACAGGAAACTGTGATCGCGCTGCGGGAATTACTCTGCAGAATGGCACAAAGAGATACACAGGTAAATCAAGCTTAATAAAGTACTTAATGAATGGTTGTGGACTTACCACAAACTGTGAATGGACATTGTAGTGTGTGCTGAACTTCATTTTCTATCTACAGGCTGACAGCAGAGGTGAAAGTGATTGGCGGAGGGAGTTGGCCCAGGTTGACGGACAGGCAGAAACCCAGCTGAGGGTGGAGCTAGAGCGGAGCCGGGAACAGCTAAACTCCGCCCACCACGCTCAGCAGGAGCAGCAAAACAAGATAGAAACACTCAGGTACAAATACAGGGAACCTCTCAAACATCCTCGACTGCAAACGCATTAAAGACACTCACTCAAATGAGCTCCAGCTCCTACAATAAAGACATTAACATCACATTGGGATATTTGCACTTCATAATTCGTAACACTTCTAATTGCTTGATTTTACACGATATGCGTATTAAATATTCTGTTTTTTTTAGCCTTGCAGTGGAAGAGTGTGAAGAGGCTGTGCGAAGGGAGCAGACCAGAGTCCAAGACCTCCAGCAACAACTAGAGCAGGAAACAGCACACCGAATGGCCACGCTGATGGAGGGGGAAGAGACACGGGAGGTGATTGAAAGACAGAGAAACTCACTCCCCCTAATGTGGGACCAGCAACCTCATCGATATTCACTCATAGATCACACAGTGTTTACAACCAATGTGGTGGGAAATTCTTCGCCTTGGACTCGATAATCCAATCTTTTATCCTTATTCTTTTTCCCTCTTTGCCTCCTTCCAGGCTGCCCGTGTTTCAGCGGAGCAGCACAGTTCGGAGACGGTGGTCCTGAAGGGCCAGGTGGAGCAGGAGAAGGTTACCTGCAGCAACCTCCGCCGGGAGCTCCAGATAGAGCACTCTCGCAGCCTGCTGCTGGAGAAGCGCCTGGACGAGGCCCACAAGGACCTGGAGGAGGAACGCCACCGTTCCGCCCGGCAACAGGAACTCCAGTCGCAGGAGAGAAACCGCCTGGAGCGACTGCTGAGCGACGCGGAGTCACGCCTGGCCGACGCCCACTCTCAGCTTGCCGACGCCAACAGGAAGCTGGAGGAAGAGCGGGACCACGCCTCGAGGCAACTGGACGACCTCACTCGCAGGCAGGAAGCGGACGCAGCCCGAGACAGGAAGTTCATGTCTGACATGCGCTCCCAGCTGGAGCAAGAGAGGAGGCAGGGGGAGGAGCTTGCCGCGGTGACCGACCGCCTGAGGGCGGAGCTTCTGCAGAGCAGGAGGCGGGGCGAGGAGGAGGACAGGAGACGGAGGGAGGAGTCTCAGCGAGAGCAGGAAGCCGCGGCCCGCCTGCGCGTCGCCGTGGAGCTGCTGAAGGAGCAGAAGCAGGAGGCGAGCCGAGCGTTGGAGGCGGAGCGGGAACAGAGCGGGTGCCAGGGGGCGGAGCTAAAGGAGCTGAAGGACAAGCTGCGGCTGCTGAAGGAGAACGAGAGAGAAAAGGAGCAGCAGAGGGAAAGGGAGAGGAGGAGGGAGAAACAGGAGCAGGCTGAAAGGGAGCGAAGACACGAAAGGACCAACAACAACCTGGTAAGTCAGCGGGGGGGGTGGGCGCACACGTGCACCACACTGCTCGGGGACGTGAGTGCATGTGTCAGCACTTTAGTAACGACTCGTGTCTGCCCCCTAGTGTGAGCTGGAGCTGCTGCGACAGCAGGACCAGCAGCGTATGCGGGAACTGCAGCAGACTCTGGCCGAGCTGGAGAGAGAGGAGAGGGAGATGGCTGCTCAGAGGCTGGCTGGCTCCGCTCCGGGCCAGCACCAGGCCAGGTCCACACAGCGCTCGCAGGACAGCAGCCACACCGAGACGGGCACGTCCACCAGTACACTACAGAACCATCAGGTTGGTGCTCAGACTTTCAGTGGGTGTATTACTCGGGTGCTTTCGGTGGCTTTGACGTACCGTCATCTGTGGAGATTTTTTGAGTAATGAGGAACCTTTCTTAACATAGAATTTTTTTTTAAGAAATCCTATATTCATCCCCCCTTTCTTTCTCTTCTATTGCTTTTTTTTTCTCTCTCTTCACTGTAGCCTTCTTCCTCGTCCTCTGGGCTGATGGAGAGATTACTGAAGGAGAACTCTGAGCTTACTGAACGAATAACTGAGCTTAGCCGAGAGAGGGTCACGCTGAAACACACGCTCTCCTGTGTGGAACGACAGCTACGCCGCTCCGAGAGCGAACTCGCCAAGGTTACCACGGAAACGGAGAACAGGCCCCTAATCGACACTCTCAGCCATGGCAAGGTGAGAGGACACACAAATGAAACACATTCATACTCAGACACACACAAACTCTCCTTATTATATTTGAAGGGTATTAGTATGGGACTTATACTTACATGTCACGCCATGTAATGGAGCTAGTAACGTTCTTTCGTGCGTCTCCAGGTGCAGCGTCTGTACGAGCGCTACCTGCGGGCGGAGAGCTTCAGGAAGTCCCTGGTGTATCAGAAGCGCTACCTGCTGCTGCTGCTAGGGGGCTTCCAGGACTGTGAGCAGGCGACGCTGTGTCTCATCGCCCGCATGGGAGCGCATCCGTCCCCCGCCCTCGGCTCCCAGGCCAAACCCCTCTCCCGCTTCCGCGCCGCAGCACGAGCGGTGGTCGCCATCTTGAGGTGGGAGGCTGAACAATGTCAATGTGTGTCTGTCTGTGTGTGCGGGGTTTTTTTTTGTTTTGTTTTTAACATTTCCTCCTTTCCTTGTTTTCCAGGCTGAAGTTCCTTACCAGGAAATGGCAGAGGGCGATCAAGAGAGGAGTCTCCGTATCGAGCACTGTTAACGGTGTCACTTCAGGTGAGTGTGAGTGTGAGTGTGAGTGTGAGTGTGAGTGTGAGTGTGAGTGTGAGTGTGAGTGTGAGTGTGAGTGATACCTCTGACAAACAGTTTCTCTCCCAGGTTCCAGGGCGGAGGTTCTAAGGCAGCATCAACCAGGAGCCAATCACAAATCTCAGTCCAGAGAGAACAGCCCCACCAACAGGGACATGGTCTCACCCCTAATTCCACCGGTCAAATCGCCGTTCCGCCTGCACAGCATGTAGGCTGATATTCAAAAACAGAATATATTCACAATCAAAAAAAAGTATGTATCATTGAATTATCCATTTCATGAAGCACCGGCTCCCTTTCAGGCCGTACTCCAGCCACACGGTGGTATCCGAGCATTCCGTGGGGACATCCCAGGAAGCCGAGCAGTCCCTCACCAACTACATCCACCACCTAGAGAAGGTCCAGCAGCGACTGGGAGGAAGGTTGCCAGGTGAGGAGAAACGGGACAGAAAGTGGAAAGGCCACGTGGTGAGGGCACAGAGGTTATGTAAGCATGAAGCCTCTGTGGGTTAGAGGGAAATGGATGCAGTCACCATTTCCACCTGACGGTAGGCTCTAAGGTGGAGGTTACGGAGTCCACATCTCTCACACTGCTCTTGGAACCATTTGATTAATACATCGGTTGTTACTGACTGCACTAAGCGGTGTTCTGGTTGTGATTTTATAGGGGTTCAAGTTACTGCATAAGCTTACTACCTTCAAACAACAATGGCGGCCCTTCACACCCCGACTTCCCATAGATAGTTCCCTCAACTAGGCAAATCGGTCTAAATGCATGTTCCATCAACTGGGAAGTTGTTACTGAATATTTGGCTATTTGTCTTTATCTATCATCTCCTGACACCAGTTAGCAAGCTTCACTTAGCCCTTCCTCCTAGCGAGGATAGGAGAATGCATGTTCAGGCAACCTGTTCCCCTGATATGATTGGCTACCGGCAGCAGTGGCTGCAAGAGAACAGGATGTGGCTATATCTGAGCTGCCTGTCACCCCTCTACCTGAATGGTCCAGGTGAGTGTGAGTGTTAATGTCCCCACTCAACCAATCAGCAACCAGAATGCACCCACCCGGTCCCTTTTTATGTTATAGTAGGTGTGTTTCTTTGATGAATTGCTGTACACTGGGAAGAATATTTTCAATGTATCTCTCTGCACAGTATAGGCATGCTTTGGAGGACATCAGTGTGTTTCTCTGTCAGATGTTTTAGTGTATGTGCAATTGTAATATAGAAAAAAATAAGGTCTTAGCAATTGTTTTAATTTTATTTTTCCTTTCTAGGTTCGTCTGGCCTACTCCCTCATTCAAGGAAGTCTGACCACTGAAGGAATTAATGAATGTCTAATTTTTTTACCCAATGCTCTTGAAAACTGTCCATTGAATGTCCCTTAAACTGTCCATTTAAACCATCTACAAATACATTGCGCACAAGCAAATAACACATTACAAATGTCAAGGATTATCAGATTATTTTTAAGTATGTAAATAATTTTTCATACATTTTGTATAAGTGTTTTTCCCAAAAGAATCTCATAAATTATTAAAATACTGCACAAAAACGTCTTTGGGAAGTAATGTTGGCTATTTTTCTACTAAGGTATTTTTTTTATCTGTTCATTAATGCATGTTCTTTTATATCTGCTGTTGCCAACATTGTATCAATTGTACATGAACATGTAAAATATTTGCACAGGAATTTCAGTATGAATATTGTCACTGTACATGCACAATGTTAAACGTGTTTATTTTGTAATATCAGATCAGCCTTTCTAAAACGATCAATAAATATTTTTACTTGGGAGTTATAAGCCTGAGATTATTCCTTGTCGTTTGAAACATTTGGCATGATGATACACGATGGGTATTTAAACAGATTTCAGATCTGTGCCAGCTTTTTGCAACTGCGCATTATAGTAGTGCTTTTCCAAAGATGCTCCAGTATGTGTACACACGACACGGGTTGTACCTTTGACTTTTTAGCGAGATTTTTTTTTTTTCTTAGGCTTGCTGTACTCTTAAACAACTAGTTGCATGTTGAAAATTGTCAATTTCCATGCATCTTCACAGTTACACGAAGTCTTAGGCAACACGGTTTACTAAATTATTTCGCTGGATGATATCAATTCAAAATGACGTTTTGTATGATTTTTCTTCCCGGAGAATATACAAAGAGCTATCTGCATTTAATGTTTCTTGACATGCTGAAGGAAAAAACATGACCTAAAATCAAAGGCCGAACGTATGTGTGACAGACAGTTCAACTGGCTAATTAAAAGAGACCAATTCATTATTTAACACTATTCAAGGATAATCTCCTGAACATGCGTCCAAGAGATAATCTTCTGTATTAATTTGTTCATTAACCGTTAAAATCAATCCGTTTAAATTATAGATGTAGCATCGACACATTATCAGCGTTTTGATTGGCTGATTGAAACTAGTTTCACAAAGTTAAGAGTTTTGCATTTTGCAACTGCGTTTCTATCTGGAATTTTTTTTTAGTACACAAACAAAAGCAAGTGTCTGCGTGCCCCCGTGCCAGTTCTACTGTTTCGTGCGGCGCATGTGCAAAGCGTAAACGCCCACTAACCTGATCGATCTCTGATCAAAGTACAGTAGATCATCGGAGTAAATTATAATACCCATTCAAACAGGGTCAGTTGTCAAAGGTACACTAGACGTTCATAGCCATTTCGATGCACTCGTTAAGCCATCAGCTGTATCCTGTTCCTTTGCACGTTTCATGTCAACCCGACCTGGTAACAAAACATGCGCCCATACCGACAATGTGTGCGTCATTTTAATTTTCATCACACTCACAACACATACGCGCTAGGTTCTACTCAATGCTAGCTAGCTTGCTAGCTACTGCTGAAGGCAGGCTGTTGCCAAGTCTTGTTTCGCAACTATACCGCTTCTGAAACAGACCTGGCCCTAGTAAAGGACCGTGTTTCTATTCTCTCCTATTTGTCTGGGATGTATGGATGGATAGTTGACGGAATATACTCGCTCTTTGAGCCCATTACTGGACAGACACCAATTCAGTGGCCTAGAAACGTTGCCGGGGATATACCCGCGCTAGCGGAAGAACAGCGGCAAGAATACCACCAGAGACCGGGCAAACGGAATTATCAGAGGTACGTTAACTAACGTAACAACAGCTGGCCAGCCTGTGTGGGTGTTTAATATATAGAAGTTTAACATACGTTGAAATTTAAATTAGTCTAAAGACCTGGTTGGCTAAGAGTTAGCTTACTTAGCTAATTGTTTTGTCAAACAAACGTTAGCCAGTTAGCGGATCGTTTTCAGTGCAACGTCTTGATCGGTTGAGCTTTCTAGTCTTACATTTTAGCTAGTACTAGTAGTTGTTAATAATGCAATGTAATGTGCATGTCAATCACCTACTCATTATCTATCCGTTTAAGCGTTTATGTCGCAGAAAATGTTAACCAGAACGAGCAGGTGGAGGTCAAAAGACGAAGGAGAGGTTTGTAAACAATATCTTACATTTATATCCCTACTTAATCATTTTTATTTAGAGCTCCTTAAATAACATAACTGAATTGGTCAACTTTTTTTGCCCTTTTTAAAAAGTTATTCTTCTCTCGTTATGCAGATGTGGTCATCAGTTTTGTGAAAAAAACGGTGGCAGGTGTAGCTGGACTGCTGAGGCTCCGGAGCTCTCTTCCATCAAACTGTGACATTCAAAGATCCTATGGAAACCAGGTAATGTAGTCTATCCATCCATTGTGTGTGCGTGTGAGGCTCTTCTTCACACCTGCTCTTTAAAAACTATAATGGTTGCCTGCCTTTGAGTCAGACTTTATTCTTAAAGAGTTGATCCAGTGAGGGTGATGAGACCCTAATCATGTTTCAAAGAAGTCTCTTCTGTTCCTTCTTTGACAAAGCCTGTCACACTGATGGGAATAGATGAACTCCACACCTCGTGGATGAACAGCTCTGACTGGACCATGGGTAAGCAGTTATGACACTGAAGAATCCTCACTCAATTTTCATCGTAGTCTCACATGCAAGACCTAACCATTTCCATTGTACATGTTATACATGTTGTATGGTTTGGTTTATTTTTGCCTTCCATTTTGTTATCCCTTCAATTCCTTGTAATGTTATTTCTCTTTCCAGACAAGCCGGCAGGAAGTGGATTGAGTGAAAAGGAACGATTGCATCCTTTCCAAAGCTCCTCTCCCCCTTTGTTGAGGAAATACAAGTATGTGCCCTACGGTCTATTATTTACTGCATTGTTTACAGGAGGGTGTTCTTAAGAGTTGACCAGACATTCCTTGACCAATTCCTAATTCTGGCTACATCCCCTCTCATTCCAGTGGCTCATTGCTCCCATTGGGAAAACCAGAGTGGGGGAAGGACAAAGAGAAACAAGGGAGACGTTCCCTCCAGCTACTGCCCAGTAAGCCTTCCATTGAATCAGGAACCAGTTCCCCCAATCTGGACACAGCCTGCCATGGACCGGCACCAAATCGTAGCTTCAAGCCCTGCCTTACAGTGGAAGAGGTGAGATTGAAACAGGAGTTTTAACATCCAATTTTTTAGGCCTTTTCTCTGTTTCCGTAGTAAGTTGTGTGTCTATTTGTTTTTTTATTTGTGTCAAGGCAATAAAAAAGAGTGACAAAGAGCACTACAGACGCTTGGTGGAAATGGTGTCGGAGAAGTACAGCAGGAGCCAGCCCCTCCCTTTCACCCAAACAAAACCTCAGGAGTGAGTAGAGACCCTCTTCACACTGTATACCTAAAATGGCTACCTCCCCTTTACTACTAACTTCCACCTGACCATAGCGTTCAATAAATATTACTCTTACACTAGTTGTATTTTAAAAGTTGTGTTGCTTGTTTTTCAGTTGGGTAGTTGTCATGACACAATGCTTTTGTCTTGACTGTGTTTCTACTAGGGCTTCAGTTCCTCCAGATGCAACCAGAACTGCTCTTTTGGGAAGGACCATTGAGTGTACACCCAGATCGGCTTTTTCGTATAGAGGTAGAGACCTACATTCTGCGCCTCATCTTCAATTACAATAATAATATTAGTTATTAGTCGAATATTAGTTATAATATTGATAGTGTATTATTGATAAATAGATTTGGTGTTCAGGCTAATTATTAACACCGCTATGCCTGGAACCTAAAAATCCTAAGTCCTGTTGCATTTGATTTTTTTTTTGTCTCCTAAATAGCTTCCCCAAATATTTTTATGTGGAGAGACCCCTCATCAACTTATCAGGTCAAAGACAGGTCAGTTTTGTGTGTGTCTGAGAAAGAGAGGGAAATGGAAAGGGTAAAGAGATGTGGCCGTAAACTCTTTGTATGATTTTCTGTTTCTAGGAGAGCGGAAGTGTGTCATGTCAAGACACACTCTGAAGTAGCTGTGGACACACAGCATGCCAGAAGCCTGATGGTAAGTGGCCCATGGACAGGTATTTTGAATAAGGACAATGACAGGTTCTTTACAATCAGCAATAAAAAGTCTGTTCATGTGCTATATAAAATGTTTCTTCATATCAAGTTCTGCCTACCCCATCAGCAACGGCAGGCAGCCGAAGTTGACCTCTCAGCAGAGGTAGCGACTCGACTAAATCTGGTGGAAAAAGGGACCCTTGCACATGCTCAGACTGAGACATACACTACACACACACGTCACAGTGATGAAGACATCCCCAAACTAACCAAGGTGAGAAGTAATGAGTTTGGTAGCCCTGTGGGGCGAAATATTAATTGTCTTCTCATATTGAACAAGTGTGTGTGTGTGTGTGTGTGTGTGTGTGTGTGTGTAGGAGATGGCAGTGGAAGTTAGCCGTGCTTTAAGTCAGAGAGATCCCAACCTCATTGTGAGCTCCGCCTTCAAACTACGAATCGCACAGAGAGACCTGGCCACACTACAAGAAGGCAGCTGGCTCAATGATGAGGTGTGTACCATAAAGGGGAATGAACATGCTACACTTCGTGCTCATACAAACTCATCCCCCCACACACACTTTTTTCCCATTAGTCAGGGTCCTTGCTCCTATTTTTCCCTTTTGTCCTCATGGTGCTCTGATAACTAGCAGTTCATCAATAAAACTGAGTTTTTTTTTTTGTTGTTGTTTTTTTAAACTGTTGTTTTTACATAAGTCTTTTGTTATTAGTGCAGTAAGTCGTTGTTTCTCCCCAGGTGATCAACTTCTACCTGTCCATGGTGATGGAACGCAGCTCCAGCCCAAGAGGGGGACTGAGGGTCTACTCCTTCAGCACCTTCTTCTTCCCCAAGCTGCACGGCAGAGCAGGGGGTCAGGCTGCGGGCCACGCGGCTGTGAAGCGGTGGACCAAGGCTGTCGACCTTTTCCAGTACGATATCATACTGGTTCCACTGCATCTGGGCGTCCACTGGTGTCTGGCAGTGAGTCACTTCAGCTGGTTTCCCTCAGTATCCTGTGGTGATCTCTTTTTTTGAAGGGTTTCATCAATAGACAGTCGCCACACCGACAGTTTAACAAAATTTCATAAACATAAGCTACGTTTTTAATAAAGCCAATTGCAGAACCCGTTCTCAGTTCCAAGGGATTATGACCTGACACTCTTCTCTCCTCTTGTCGTTACACTAACTGCAGGTAGTAGATTTCAAATCCAAATCGGTGAGGTCCTATGACTCGATGGGTCAGAGACACGAGGACATCTGCAACCTGTTACTGTGAGTCTTCTCTCACCAATACGCACATTTCGTCACAACCCTAAAGTGGTGTATCACTAGCTCACCATGGTAACGCAATTTCCCATTTACTTTGCAGCTGGTACTCTTAGCACTGTAATGTTATTCTAAGTTAAGCAAAATGATCCTAAAGTAAGTTTGTTTATTTATCTTTCTGTGTTCCCCACAGGGTGTATCTAAAGGAGGAGCACAAAGCCAAGAAGGGTAGAGATCTTGACAACTCCAAGTGGACCGTTGGCAGCATGAGAGCTTCTGTTAGTTCCTATTTCCCCCATTAGCTTGGAGTGGCTTTTCTAAGTGTATTATATTCTATTGCATTTGTATTCAAATAATATTTTTCGTATTGACGTTTGTGTTTTTCTCTTCGTGTAGGACATTCCACAGCAGAAGAATGGCAGTGACTGTGGAGTGTTTGCCTGTAAATATGCCGACTACATCTCCCAAGGACGACCTCTTACCTTTAGACAGGTACACTCACTTGTCCTATTACCTATTTCTTATTTTAGATAGCCATTTAAACACATTCTCCCCTATCACACACATACAAGCAGGCTGAACATATATAATTTTCTGTCTTTGCAGTGCCATATGCCTGTGTTCAGGAAGCTGATGATCTGGGAGATACTCAACCAGAAGCTGCTGTAGAAAGAAACAACAATCACTAAAGTTAAAAAAACAACAACCGAACAGGCACTTGTCATAGGATCAACTACTACGTCTTATTCGCGAGATGCTCAGAGATTGAAATAATATAATTCCACAGGACCAAAAAGAGACGTTTTTAATACAATCTCCCTGTGTTGTTGACTCACATAAAAATCAATCGCTCCTTTAAAAATGGTGAGTGATGGTCTTCTTGATGAGGATTACCATTCCTAATACCTCTTCAATGTCAGCTATTTATTTTGTACCTGTAATTTTCCGTCTCTCATTCTTATTAACTACTGATTTAATTATAAGTGGGCCCTGGATTGCCGTTTGGATTTGTCATTTTGACTTTTGATTGTTTTAAAGCTCAAGTGCCTTAATCTCACTATCCTTGGAATTGCTGCTGAAAGTGTTTGCCCTTGTTTTGTAGACACCAATCGCTATCTTACAGCATTTTAGTTAGTTAAAAATGGCTTTAGATGACAGGTCCCTAGATTGTGTAGGCACTTACGATTCTAAAATGTTTGATCTTCATCAGTGGTACTATGTGTATGGATGAGACCATGTTTAAAATCTGTCTCGATGCAGATCAATGCAGGTTTTACATTTGCGTTGGCTGGAAAGAGTGTATGTGAGAGCGTAAGAACAAGAGTGAATCTTCAAGTCCCTCTGTATTTTACTATGGGAAATGTGTACATAATGTGGATGTGGACTGATATGGTTTGTAATATATAAATTATTTCAGTATTATTTAGAAGTTATGTAGGCTGCTATTGCTTGAAATTCCACCTTGTATCCATGCATGTATTAAGCCATGCTAAAGAAGGCTGAAGTTTTGTTTAATAAAAATGCTTAAAAGTATTTGTCTGTGACTAAGTTAAGTTTCTTAATGTACTGTCTGCAAAATAATTGTATTTTTTAACTTCATGTCTATCAGTAGCCTAAAAATTACAATGTTGGACGAGTGGTAGGCCTACTAAAGACGTGGACAGTTGCCAACACACTTGTTATAAACACACTAGTATGTATATGAATAAATGTTGTGGGATATGTATATTACTACTTACTGCTCATTGTAATTTCCTAAAAGTTTGAAAAACCTCGAGAAGGGGAACAACAAACAAGTTTTGGTACTCGTGAAACGCTTTTTGCGTTGTAATGTTTTATCCAATGAGGAATGCCGCACGCAAAAATACTTCCGATGACGTCTGACTTGCCTTTCTCTGGAACGGGCGGTGTGGAAGGTTTAGATAGTGTGTACAGTTTGTAGATCATTTTATAGTCAAACTGAAATCAAGGTGATTTGTCTTGACTTTTCATATAGCTAACATGTTATTGATAATTTATTATATGCGTATTGGGAGATATTCAGTATATTGTTTATCATGTGCTTGGCAGGTTGAAACGAAATTATGCTAGCTAGCAGCTGAACTGGTTAGATAGCTAGTGCTAACACGCAAGCTACATGCTTACTAACGTTGACGTTAGCTAGGCGTTAGCTAAATGAATGGGAATGCAGCTGCACATGCAGTATGTCGATGTAGTCCCATCTAACTATCTAATCGTCTTTTATAGATCTAAAAACTCAGCTACCCTGTTATTGCATCATGTATATTCCAAATCACTAAACTAAAGGTATTGAGACCCGTCAGGATTGCAAGTTATGTTACAGTTTTGTGGGTAATGTCCATCCATCCACCAATGTAAAGAATCCTGCGTGTGTCATCAAGTTACTCAAGCAATATCGTTTATGTTGTGAATAACTCGTGTATAAACAGCTTGTCATGCATTAAAATGTTCTACAGAAGATGCCCCCCAAAAAGGGAGGAGATGCCCCCAAAACTAAACCGCTGATTGGACGGTTTGGGACGTCGCTAAAAATAGGAATCGTAGGCTTACCAAATGTTGGGTATGTCATGTTGCAAAGGTTTACGCTTATTATTATGATTATGACATTATTATTGATATGACAGCCATCATTGAGCAGGTCATGTAATCTTCATGGTGGCTATTTTTTTCCCACAGGAAGTCAACCTTTTTCAATGTGTTGACTAAAAGTCAGGCTGCTGCTGAGAATTTCCCATTTTGCACCATTGACCCAAATGAGAGCAGAGTGCCCATCCCCGATGAGCGTTACGACTACCTCTGCCAGTTCCACAAACCCCTCAGGTACATGTGCTACATTTCTATTATGTTTAGGCAAGTTTGTGTACATTGCTGTTTTTTAGATGCCCACATCTCTCACTCTCTTTCATTCTTGGTCTTCCTCTTGTTTCAGTAAGGTGCCTGCGTTTTTGAATGTAGTGGACATTGCTGGTCTGGTGAAAGGTGCACATGCAGGGCAGGGTCTTGGAAATAACTTTCTATCGCACATCAGTGCTTGCGACGGGATCTTCCACATGACACGTACGTTTTCCTGCACCTGTTGGGTCTCTAAAACAAATTTGTATATTCCGGGTTTGAAAAATAAGTCTGAAATTAAGAAGTACTTCAATCCAGACTAGGTTAAATGGTTTTCAAATGCCTGTTAAATGTTTTCAGCTTTAGAAGTGCATAATTGGTAGTGTGTTGGATTGAGTTATAACTGGTCAATACAATTATTAGACAGCTGAATCACTAAAGTGTGTGTGTGTGTGTGTGTGTGTGTGTCAGGTGCATTTGACGATGAGGATATCATCCACGTGGAGGGCAATGTTGACCCAGTGAGAGATATTGAAATCATCCATGAGGAGCTGAGATTGAAGGATGAGGAGTTCATTGGTCCCATCTTGGATAAACTGGAGAAGACTGCTGTCAGGGGCGGAGATAAGAAACTCAAACCTGAATATGTAAGTTGTGTATATGTGCTGGTTTAAGAGATGAAGGGGGAATCCTAACTGTTGGTGCTTGTTGGTATTGTACTACTTCTTTACTAATACATAATGTACTTGATACTTTCTTGCAACAGGACATTATGCTTAAAGTCAAGAACTGGGTGGTGGAGGAGAAGAAACACGTCCGATTCAATGACTGGAATGACAAAGAGGTACGGCTCTTTGTGTGGGTGTGAAGACAGACACAGTAGATTGAAAAGCTGAAATTTGCTTTGTAACCGGTCACCAACTCATCAAATGCTCATGCACTAAATGTTACTTAAAATGAAATGTATATCTTTGTGTCGATATAATCGCGTCACTATTCTTTCTGCAGATTGAGGTACTGAACAAATATCTGCTCCTGACATCAAAACCCATGATCTACTTGGTGAATCTCTCTGAGAAAGACTACATCAGGAAGAAGAACAAGTGGTCTGTGTCTTTTTACAAGTGTCTCACTTTCTAGGAATGTCCAGCCTTTGCATTGTGTGTTTCAAATGGAGAACGTGTGAGTGTGTTCAAAGAACACACGTGGAGTTCTTCTAATTTCTTTGCTCTCTGTGTTCCCAGGCTAGCTAAGATAAAGGAGTGGGTAGATGCCCATGACCCTGGAGCTCTGGTGATCCCTGTGAGTGGGGCTGTGGAAAGTAAAATCCAGGAAATGACTGAAGAAGAGAAGCAGAAGTACTATGAGGAGCAGAAGACATCCAGGTAAGAGACAAATGCCTTCACTGTATATAGTGTGGTTGACAACGCATCATTTATTGTTATTGCATACATGTGCACCTTCTTTTTTCTTTTTTTTATCTCATACAGTGTCTTGAGCTTGTTTTGCTTATTCTGTGTGTATTTCCTCGTTGTGTTAGCGCGCTAACAAAGATCATCAAGGCAGGATACGCAGCACTGCAGCTGGAATACTTCTTCACTGCTGGGCCGGATGAGGTTCGAGCATGGACTGTCAGGGTAAGCGTCTCTGATACACTCAGCTCAACAGGTGATCTCTACTAAGCAGGCATTGGTGATAACTGTGCAGGATGAAAATGTTGTGATGTGTTTACTCCAACAGAAAGGCAGCAAGGCCCCACAAGCTGCTGGGAAGATTCATACAGATTTTGAAAAAGGTTTCATAATGGCTGAGGTCATGAAGTTTGTCGACTTTAAAGAGGAGGGCAGTGAGAATGCTGCCAAGGTATTTGCACAATGCTTGTTTGTTTGGCTCACAACAGGCATACACTGCATGCATCATAGTAATTTCCTCTGCAAGCTTTTATTGTTTTTGTTTTAATTTGTTGAATTTTGTGTTCCTCTTTCTTCAAAGGCTGCTGGGAAGTACAGGCAACAAGGCCGAAACTACGTTGTGGAAGATGGAGACATTATCTTTTTCAAATTCAACACACCCAATGCACCCAAGAAGAAATGAGCAGGCTGGACTTTGCATTTCTTACAGGTCCTAATTCAGTACAGGCCCAGCCCTCGAGAGCCACAGTGTCTGCTGGGTTTCATTCTTCTGTTTTAAATGTGTGGGATCAAAAAACTATGGACCAGGGGGGCTTTCTATTAGGTTGTAAAAAAAGACCTGAGCATTGCGGGTAAGAGATGTTCCAGGTGGAATACAGAAAATCGTTCTACAGGAACCTTAAAGTCCTTACTTGCAAAACTTTTCCCCACCTAATATATTGCCCCCACGTGTATAATAAAATGGGAGAATGGAAGCTATTGTGTACACTGTTGCCTTTGAAATCAGGACTGCTCTCAATTAGGATTGTTTAAAAATATTGTTCTTAGATTTTGCAAAGCCAGTAACTCTCTGAGAAACCTGAGTCCTGAATTGTGATTTGCAAGCTTTGGTTTGGCTCTCTGGAGTACATAGTCCCTTACACATTGCATTCAGCATTTTTCAACTGATTTCGGTAGACAATACGTGTCACTGTGAATAAGCAGAGTCAGGCTAGATTCGTGTAGCCTGAAATGCTTATTTTCCATGCCACATTTTCCAGGGTTTTATTATTTTGTTCTGGAGTGCTTATTGACTGTTTACAGCCCTACATCCATTGTTGCCAAATAGTAATCTGTAATTATGTTTGGCAGTGATCAAGAACCCTGAAATACAAAATATCTCCATTGTATAATGAATGAGTTGAAAGAACTTGGTGATTAAAAGGACACATGGATACCCTTAAGGATTCGAGGTTTCATAATGTAACCAGCGTCTTAATGGAATTGCATGTTGGGTCACTGCTACTTCACTGATTTCTCCACCATCAATAAAATCATTAAATGTGTTACTGTGTTTTACAGGTAGTGTTTAATGAATTTGCAGAAAGGTGTTTGGGCTTTATTTAAACCGGATAGTCTATAGAATAATAGAAACGCATTTATGGAGAGGTTGTAACAAACTTTTTATTTAATACATAGTACCCAAGGTGCCATTACATATCTCTGGATGATTGACTCGTGATATAAGAGACACCTTTAAGTGGCATTAAGTGGGGTCAGTTAATAAATTAATAGTGATTATATTTAATGCAAAGCTCAAATGTATTGATGATAACCATTTTCGTATCTTCTTTCTCTATTGTGGCACACTAGGTGTGCAAAGCTAAGCTGTTTTGAATGTGTTACACATTGAAAACAATTTAGCTTTGCACACCCAGTGTGCCACAATAACGAAATAGAATGAGAAGTTTGGAAACCCTTGCTGAATAATGCTGGTGTCTGGCCTAACTAATGCAGCTTACAGTCAACTTTGATCCTGCAAAAGGAGAGGGACACATACGATTCACGAAATAAGCAGTTTAGTAATTGTACAGTACTTTTGAATTAGTAACTGCCACCGTGAGCTTTCTCAAGTTACATTTATATTCGTTCCGACAACATTCCATACAAGTTCTTGTCGGACAACAAACAGGAAACGTTCACGATATATAAACAATTGACATCTTGGTTGGCCACAGATATCTTACTTAACCCCTTGGTTAACCAATGGCGTTAGAAGTGAAGGGCGGGACTTCCTGTACTGTGACGCAAAATTCACGGTCAAGCTTGCTAGTCCCACCTTTTTGTGTTTCCCGCACCGTCAATCAAAATAGAAAAAAATCGACCTGAATTCTCCGATCAACACTAGCCCGCCTTTGATAAAATAATCATGTTCGGAGTTAAGTTGGTAAATTAATCTTCTGATTACTACCATTCACGCTATGACTGGTACGTAACATTTAGCCCATCGAAGCATACAACTAACTGGTGAGTTTGTACAACCAGTAGCAAAGCTAGCTACGTCTTTTAATCTTTTTCGGAAACACAGGGTCTAGCTGGGTTAGCTAGCTAGCAAACTAGCTAGCCATAGTTGACAAAGTAAACATTCAATCGGAGCCGAAATCCTCTTTGAATCTCCAATAGAAAGTTAGGTTTTGTAGTCAAATCCTCTCTAACTGAAGTATATGCGTGCTCTGCTGCTCTTTGTAGTAGGCAAGAGTTGGAAATTATATAGTTTTGCTCAGTTTCCCCCTTTCTCTCTGCTAGCGCCAGAGAAGCCTTTGAAACAAGGAGAAATGGCGTCCGCGGACGTGGACAGCAGTCAAAGCGAGTTTCTGCAACACGGTGGCGGAGCGGAAACGCAGGTATCCGACATTTTATCTCGTCTTTTGCTTACTCCCTTCAATGATTGCTGGATGATTTTTGAGAGCATGAAGTTCACACGTTTTAAATTTTGTTGCACACTTCCTGTGTTCCCCCTCAATAACGGCCACCCACTTTACCCCTTTAAAACCCGCCCATAGTGGGTAGGACACTAAAGTCATACGGTCGGCCCGCTCAAAGATGGCCAGTGTACCTATGGCTTGAGGGATGCAATTAGAACTTTGAACATGGGTGATATAAATTCGGTTCTTTACTCCCGGTTATTCAGCTAGAACGCTACCCCTCCCCCACCCGTGTGCGAACGTCCATGCTATCTCAGCGAGACAGATTGTTTAGCTATGGCAGTGTAGTGGTGTTGTGGCTGTTGGGAAATTATACTGTAGCTTGAATCATGTTTATTTTCCTCCTGAGATTACTTGCATGTCGCAATCAGCTTCAAGTTATTTTTATACCAACAGGAAACAATGGTACCAACAACTATTTTAGACAATGCTGGTGTGAAAGTATTTCTTGATCTAGAAGGATAATATTTTAATTAAACATTTGTTTATACATTCTCTTATTCATTTTCTGTGCTCAAGACGACAGACATGTCGGCCATTCAGCTAACGGGTTCAGATCGATGGGAGGTGTTAACGCCAGTCTCCACTGCAAAAGAAGACCAGGGAATCGTCCACATTCCAAACTCTGGAATAGTCACCTCCAACGGCCAGTATGTGCTTCCCCTCGGGGGTATGTCCAACCAGCCTATCTACGTGACTGCATCTGGGAATGATGTTTCAGCTAATGGAGTGTCTGGCATCCAGTATCAGGTAAAAGACAAACACATATACACTACAAACATTGCCAGTGTGTTGACCAGCAAACTTTCTGATCAGGCTTTTTCTCACCTTGCCAGGTCATTCCCCAAATCCAAAATGTGGACGGAACTCTGGCAGGATTCTCCGCGCAGGGATTGGATGATGGCACAGGACAGATCCAGCTCATTCAAGACGGTAGCCAGGGCAACCTTGGAATCAGTGTTGCTTCATCGGCGACCACCGACTTCCTGACACAGGCGGGACAAATGCAGTCAATTCAGGGTGTCTCGTTGGCTGGAGGCTCAGCCTACGGTGGTTTGCCCGGCAACATAACCTTTGTCCCCATAAACAGTGTGGACCTAGAGTCGTTAGGGCTGACGGGCGCTCAAACCATAGCAACAGGCCTAACCGGGTTAACCGCAGACGGTCAGCTGATTATGGGTGGCCAATCTATGGAGACCCAGGAGGGGGTCCAAAAACAGACGCTGGTGTCTGTTAGCGATTCTAACACCAACCAAGACCTTTATGTGCCAACAACCACCACTTCCTCCAACACTTCCTCCCAGCTTCCAGAGACCATTGATGGAACTGGCGTACTCACCCAAGCAACAGCTGTCTCAGCAGGAGTCTCTGACCCTTCATCCCAGGACAACTTCAACTCCCACAATCACCTGCAACAAATCCAGGTCTGAGGACTGTACAATCAAACTATGATTTCACAAATATAAAGACTCACTCTACTGAACTGTGTATTAAAAAAAACAAAAAAACATTGCATCGATCATCAAATAACAGTTCTGTTGTAAGACTTTTTGTCACTCACCAATTATCTACCACAGACATCTTTTTATGTGTTTCTATCCTGTCCCATACTTTGCAGGTCTCAAGCTCTAACTCCACCACCGTCTCCCAGCCCCTCCTGCAGCTCTCTGGGGACAATCAGGTGCCGGGTGGCCAGGGACAGGAGTTGTCTGGGCAGACTCTACAGAGTGTGCAGCTGGTCAATCCAGGCACTTTCCTGATCCAGGCCCAAACGGTGACGTCCACAGGACAGATCCAGTGGCAGACCTTCCAGGTAGAGTGTGTCTGTGTCTGTGTGTGTGTGTGT